>OZ018329.1:71469951-71632451 GCA_963969495.1 Ceratothoa steindachneri | reverse complement strand
CACTTCAGTCGTGATTCTTTTCTCTCATGGGTATTAGCTATAGAACCAGAAAACATTAAATAATAGTATTTTTCCATCAGAAAACCTGCAATAGATTGTAAAACAGACGTCTCCTTAAATGATTTTTTTGTCTTTAATTTTGTTACATCTATATCAACTCTCCGCATTAGAGAATCTCTCTAATTTAAATAATGACACGTCATTCTTTCCATTGTTTATAAACAACCAACCTAAATCTTAAAATTACTTCTAGTTTTCACTTGTCATTATGATCCGATCGTGTAAGGCAATGTTCAGTTTTTACTATATTGTATATGTATCTAATTCTTTATTTTTTCTCCATTTCAATTGTTAAATTTTGTAATGCTACGTTTAGTTTGTTTGCGTTTGATTGATATAATTTGTTTTCAAATTTTCTTCTGTACTTACCTCACTAGTTGTTTTTTTTTTTAACATAACGTTCATTTTAGTATCTACCGTCGTTTATGTGTCCTTTTCTCAGATTTATAAAAGCTAACGTTTAACTTCACCAGAAAACGAAAAATGTGAATTTATTCGCGGATAAATTCGCATTTTCCGTTTTATGTTGAAGTTAAACGTTAGCTTATACCAGGGACGGGCAACCTCCGGCCCGCGAAGACCTAGCGTCTGGCCCCGCCACCGTGCTCGGCATTAATATTGCAATCCGGCCCGCAACCCCCCCCCCCCCCGCAAAAAAAAATTCTGCCAAAAAGCATCTGTCCCAGTAGACTCGTAGAGGGAATGAGTCTTAAGTTTTGCAGTCAAAATGAGACAAAAATGCATTTCCCTCACACATACGAAAGATTTCAAAGAGACCAAAGTTGTAGAGGAGGCAATTCTAAAAAAGAAAAATGCTTATGACTTTTCCCGCTGGGGTCAATCCTTCTTCCGAGACCTCGTCCTCCCTTCTAGCAATTTTCCAAAATACATTGCGCATGTTCAACGCATCGTGGCCATGTTTGGCAGCACCTACTGTTGCGAAGAGCTCTTCTCGAAAATGAAGTACACAAAGTCTCATCTTCGCTCCCAACTCTCGGACCGGCACCTCAATGACATTGTTCTGTTGTCTACCTCATACCTCGAGCCTGACATTTAAACACTTCTTCATGGCAAGCAGCATCAGACGTCTCACTGATTTGTATGTTTTTCAATAAAATTCTTGTATAATGTATTCTAGTATATATATATATATCAATGGTCACTTTGGGGATTACGTTTGTCACTCTGGTCCGCGGCTTGCTCCCAAAAGTCTCATATGGCACTCACTCTGAAAAGGTTGCCCTCAGCTGACTTATACATACAAAAGGCTACTTAAAATTTCTCTTTTCTAGCGAAATGGTTGGTTGCCTTGTCGTATATGTAACGCTCCTGAAGAGAGTTGAGGAACTCCAGGAGACTTCTCTAGCGGATTAAGGAATTCTTATTATCATCCTTACCTAACCACCGCATATATATATATATATATATATATATATATATATATATATATATATATATATATATATATATATATATATATATATATATATATATATATATATATGAAAGGATTTAATTTTCGATTTTTTTTTAATCCGATCTTATAATTAAATCAATTACATTTTTGTGACATTTTCGGTTTGTAAGATAAAAAAATCCTTTTCTAATACAATTTATTAATTAAATGTTAAGACAAGGTCTGGTGACCAAAATTTCGCGTGCCGTCAATTATTCTGATTCATGACCTTACGACCTACAAAACTTTCAATAATTCCCGGAGTAACCTTAGGAGGACCTTGGCAACTCTATCATTCGAAAGAGAATGTAAACACCTTAAGGGTTTCAAATTTCGTTAGAATCGGCCGAATAGTTATGATGTTATTGCTAAAACAAAATAATTTACAGGCTAACTTTAGGGGGGGCTTTGGCAATCATATTATTTGAAAGAGAATGTAAAACAATATAAGATTTTCAAATTTCGTTAGAATCAGCCAAATATTTATGATGTCATTGCCAAAAAAAACTAATTTCCGGGTTGCTTTTTAATGGAATTTGAAGATGTGGTTGGTATTTTTAATGTCACTTCATAAATTCAATCCTTTCGATCTTGAGCATCAGCTATTTGTTCTTCGTTTTCTTCAGGGGAGAAAATTATTTCACTTGATGGCATTGAAACATTGGCCTACTAATAGTAAGCAACTCTTCTTCCTTCACCTTCTTGTCGCTTTTACTTATTGACTTGTCTATTTTACTCAAGTTAATCTCGAAAGCAAACCTGACACGGTCCAAATGAAGTAATCATTTCTCTGACCTTTAATGAAAGCAAGTTCCTTCACAGAGATCTTTATCTCCATAGGGGATTTAAATTAATTTGAGTTTCGTTTACCAACCAGGGCAACCAAATTCACAGCCAAAAAACATTTTTACACTTGCGCCTGAGGATATCAACAGGTTGTCTAGTTTTGTAATGAAAGTGTCTTAGGCCTGTAGCTGTCCTCTCTAAAGGGATATGTTTTTGTCCTGCTCCCAGTTCTTTTGGATCTGTTTAAGATTGTGACTCTTGAAATTACAACGGGGTCCAGAAAAGAACTGTCCCTCGTTCCCACTTTCAAGCTACTGGGTAGTTTTCACATCCACATTTCAGAACGTCAACCAGAGCTTGGAAGTGAAGTGGCAACAACTCTGCTATTTTCAATTTATGTGTTCAAATGTGTGAATGTCGCCAGTCTTGTCCTAATTTCAATAGCAATTGTAGGTCAAATCCCACTAGTAGGATGGTAGTACTGAAGGCCACGTAATCTTCAGCACACTGATGAATATGTTTCAAACGGTGAAATAAGAAAAAAAAAGTGAAATAGATATAAGTATTAATATAATAATAGTCATTTAATTCCCCAAGAGGACAAAAATAAGTCAAAACTTTTAAGTAGCTAACCAAGTAGAACTAAAATTATATTAAAATAAAAAAAACTTCAGAATTCATAAGTAGGGCTGCAAATATTGAGCACCCCTCATTTATGTAATTAGAACTTTGAAATAATTGATACACACTAATAGCACAGTATTCCATAGTAAAGCATAATATACCATAGTAAATAAGAGCATAGTATATTATAGAATATTATTGCATATCATAGTATAACATAGCACATCATTGCATAATATAGCACAGCATAGTATAACATAACATAGTATAACATAGCATAGTATATTATAGCATAGCATAGCACAGAATAGTATAGCATAGCATAATCTAGCCTAGGCTAGACATAGCCTAGCCTAAACTTGCCTAGTATAGCATAGCATATCATAGCCAAGCATAGCATAGTATAACCTACCGCCAAACATAGGATAGCCTAGCTGTGCTGGGCCTAACCTAGCCTAGCTTAGTACAATCTAGCTAGCCTAGTATAACCTACTTTGTCCTACCTTAGCTTAGTATAGCCTAGCCTATATTATCCTAGTATAGCCTAGCCTATATTATCCCAGTATAGCCTAGCCTAGCCTACTAGACCCTAGTCTAACCTAGCATAGTATAGTGTAGCCTTGCTTTGCGTAGCATTCCTTAGTGTAGCCTAGCTTACTATAGCCTCGCCTAACCAGGTATGGCTTAGCATTGCATGTCAGAACCTAGCCTAGTGTCGCCTAGAGTAGCATAGTCTTGTATGCTCAAGCTAGAATAGGCTACTATAGCCTAGCCAATATATTTTTGCATACGATAGCCTGCCTACCATACTATAGGCGAGATTGGTATAGCCTTTCCTATCATAACCACACCTAACTTAATATAGCCAAGCGTATCATATTATAGCCTAGTATATCTTAGACTAGTATAGCATACCATACCCTAGACTAGAATAACCTTGTATAGCTTAGCCTAATATAGCCTTGGTTAGCTAGCCTATCGTAGCCTAACATAGTATGACCTAGCATAGCCTAACATATCAGCCTAGAATAGCCCTCCCTAGCCTATTATACTTTAACCTACACTATCATAGCATAGTGTAGCCCTGTCTAGTATAGCTTAGCCAAACCTAGCATAGTACAACCTAGCCTAACATTAAGTATCCTAGACAAGTATAGCCTATACTATCATATTATACCCTAGTCAAGCATAGCTTAGTATTGTCTAGCCTAACATCCTATATGCTATCCTAGCATAGCATTTTATAGCCTAAATTAGCATAGTATATCTTACCTTTGTAAATTATATCTTAGCATAGTGTAGCCTCTCCTATAATAGCCTATTCTAGGCTTGCCTAGCAGAGTATAACATATAGCCTAGTCTAGTCTAGCAGAGTATCAGCCGAATAGTTATGATGTTATTGCCAAAACAAAATAATTCCCACGCTAACCATGGGAAGACTTTGGCAATTATATCATTCGAAAGAGAATGTAAAACAACATAAGGGTTTCAATTTCGCTAGAATCGGCCGAATAGTTATGATGTTATTGCCAAAACAGAATAATTCCCGGGCTAAGCTTGGGCAGACTTTGGCAATTATATGATGCGAAAGAGAATGTAAAACAACATAAACGTTTCAAATTTCGTTAGAATCGGCGGAATAGTTATGATGTTATTGCCAAAACAAAATAATTCCAGGTCTAACCTTTGAAAGACTGGATATTATAGCATTCGAAAGAAAATGTAAAACAAAATAAGGTTTTCAAATTTCATTAGAACCATCCGAATATTTATGATGTTATTACAAAAACAAACAAAAGCAAAACGGGGACCGACCAACTGACATAGTGCGATGTAGAGTCACTCACGACTAAAAATTGATTAGTGTACAATCAATAGTGGATATTGATAAAGGTAAGTAAATGTAAATTGGATATTTGGTCATCATTGTTCAGAATTCAGGACACGAACTTCCGTTTCTTCGAACTTCTAAAATACTCGGCCGTAGGGACGTCTCTCTTCAAAGTCTAACAGTAATACAGGAATTAATTAGTCCTTGGACGCGTTCCAATGTTACAATGTCTTTTCGCATATATAGCGAGCTCCTTTCCGCTTGTTTGGAGCTTCTGATATATCCCTCTTTATGAGTAGAAAAGGGGAGCGCTTTCGCGAGCCCTGTGTCTTGCCACGGTGAAGAATCCAGACACTCTCCTTGTCTTGGGCTGCTTTTCATGTACATGATCTGGACCACTAACAATTTTGCCCTAAACCATTGCCATGAACTCAAAATGGTTACAAAACGTGCTTCATTAGGACCTTTTCCGAACAGTTTAGAACCAATTTGGGAATGATAACTGTATTTTTCTGCATGATGGCACATTTCTCACAAAAAAAAAGTGTAGAGGTATAAGAGTTTAGCAAAAACTGTTGTGAACTAGCGAGTGTAGATATGTATCGAGGCCTCCCTCTTGTTGAGGAGGAGAGCTAAGGAAATAATAACAAAAGACATCTGGGTTTAGCTTTGTCCCTCCGATGTTCTCTGGTAACATAGGAGAACGGCTAAAATGGTAAATTTTAGGAGACAGATTCCTGAGCTCAGCTCAAAAGGCAGGCCCTTCGAGGGTGTACTTATAAACCATCCTTTCATAAGTGCAAACTTGCCGATTTCGTATTACGTGCTCCCCTAAGTTCAAAATCCTGAATAGACAAACGACAGACACAAGAAGGGAAACTCCAGCGACGTCCCATCTGTGAGTTCCCCACACCCCCATTTACCCCGTGGGGTTAATTGAGGTATAAAACAGGTTGACGCGAGGAAAGGAGGCTTTTTGTTCGTTCCCACCGAAGAGACAAGAAGATTTTTCGAGTTCGACAAGAAAACTCAAAAATCACCGGTACAAAATTATTGCAAGTTGAAGAGAACTTGCAGTCCTTGTGCAATACCAGATTGTACCAAGGAAGCTCGGCGCCGTTCTCGCCCCAAGATTAGTGAGTATCAATATACACAGCTTGAGGACTCCAAATCTTACTCTATTTGAGTTTGACAACTCCAAACTAGATAGATTTCTCATCCAAAATCGCAATTATATAAGCGAGACCCAAATCACTAGAAAAGAATATAAACATATTTCAACCTCTTCTGAAGGAAACCTTTTCAATGTCATAAACGTGCGACAACCCAAACGCCTCATCGGCGTCTTTGTTTTGATTCTCTTACGCCAACTCGAAATTCCGTGTGGCGTCACTCACCCACCTTTCATTCGAAGTAACGCCCTCTTGGGAGCAACCAGCAAACTACTCGAGCTACTCATCTCAGGGACAAAATCCACGAAGATATTCTAACTGGAATCGGGTATTAATCTCCATTACCCTATATAAGTGAAGAATAATCCTTTTGTTTATGTCCCCGTGCATAAAAATTAGTTTATTGGATGTCTGGCTAATGACAAAGATATTAACTTAAAATTGTTCGCCCGTAAAATTCTATCTAGAATCGAGCCTCGAGAGCTCGCCAAGTAATCCCATTTTCTTTTATAGGTGTATTAGATCAGTATGTTTTAATGTTATTTAGTGAGAGGGTTTATGTTCATTAAAGTCTATTTTTTTAGTAAAAGCGCTGTTTTGATTATCCTCGAACAAGTTGAAGTGACAATATTTGATAAAGTCAAGAAAGAAACCCCTTTTATTCATTCCCTAGAATTAAATAAAGTTTAGCACTCTTAGAGAACGATCCTCAAGCGATCACCGAGGTACGAACCTACGCCTCGAGTCAAAGTTTATTTGGTTTATTAACCATAATAAAACAAACAAACAAATAAATAAATAAATAAATATATATATATATATATATATATATATATATATATATATATATATATATATATATATATATATATATATATATATATATATATATATATATATATATATAATCTCGGCTAACCCACGACAAAAAGCAATCAAGTTTTTAGCTGAAAATAACATAGAGCATTTGGGACCTTGGCTCTGGAATTCGCCAGATTTTAATTAACCCAATTGAGAATTTATGAACGATAATAAACTGTCGGTTGATAAACAGAAATCATGCAATTGTGAGCAGTTGCGGATGCTTATTGAACAAAATGAAGGAATATGCGTCAAGATATCATCATAAATTTGGTCTCAAGCAAGCCAAAACGAATTGAAACAGTCTTGAAGAACAAGGGAATCATTTTAAATATTGCCTGTGGGCATCAATTGACTGTATCTATTAATATAATTGGTTTGGGCTCTAAATTTTTTTATATTTCCCTTTCAAATTGCATACAAACACTAAAACAAAATGCAACATTTGATTACTTCTATTAATTCTCTTATATGAAAAAAATGTAGTCTCAAAACTTTGGGCCATGACTGTATGGACAAGGACAAAAGTCATTTTAGTACTATTTATTACAAATTCGATAGCCAAAAGCTCAGACATAATATTTATATTGATATGTTTTATTATCTATCTCTATTAGCTTGTTTGTAATGCATAAAATAACGCTTCTACCTCTCCATCTATTAAACATTTTGTAGCATGTTAAGTTTAATTACACAATAAGACCTCCCCTGCTACTTTCGAGCCGTCTCACTAACTCCAATAATATCACTCTTCCACCGTAACATTAACCTTTAATTCATCAATTTTGTTCCTTAAACTGCGCGCGTTGGTGTAAAAACATGACAATTTTCTTATTGATTTTCAGAACTAAGATTTGGTACATCTTTGTAATATAGTCTTTGCAATGCAGTTAAATCCAGAAAACAGGCACTACATGCGGCAACTTTTGACTAACTTGTATTTTTCTTTTGCGGGTGAATGAAATGGATTCGGTCAGAAGATCTTGCAAAAATAAGCCCGAAGTATTCTGCTGCTTGCTTACGTGCTTGCTTAAAGCTGTCCGTCTTTGTCGACGATGACGTCACTCCACAGGTTGGTGCAGTTGGTGGGTGCGCAGGTGACTGACAAGTCCGATGCACGAACCGCATATTTTACGTCCACAGGTAAGGCAAAGATTTCGCTCAGCCGGAACCCGAGCCGGTGCCGACGGGCTCGACGTTCCTCAAAGTCCAGATCGAAGTTGTGTCGATACGTTGCCAGACCCGCAGCACAAGCAACCCCCCAGGCCGGTCTGAGAACCGCCAGCCGCTCTAAGTCACGCGTGTTCAGGTTACACTTCCTCAGTTGTGGTGCCAGTAAATCCTTAAGACGCCTCCTCTGGCCGCCCGGAGACCTCTGACCCACCGCGAGTTCTCCATAATATATGCGTCGCGGGAGCCTGTTCTCGGTCATTCTTCTCACATGTCCGGCGCAGCGCAATTGGCTGCCAAGAAGGATTGTTTCAAGTGGCTCGATCCCTGCTCTTCTCCGAATTTCCACATGCGGCATGCAATGCCACCATTTGGTCCCCAGGATGCACTGCAGACACTGAATGTGGAATTTTTCAAGGCTCTTCAGATGACTACTGTCAACGTTCTTTAGTGTAATGCCGTTCATGTATAAGGTAGCGTGATTTTCTTCATTCGTGACCAATGATGGCATCTCAGTCTTATTGATGTTTATAGTCAAACCTTCCCGCGTGTATTCTCTCTCACCTGCATTGATGTTTCTCTGGAGAGCGGTGGCAGTACAGCCATCAATCACGGTGTCGTAAGCATATTGCAGCTGAATGACCCTGTCCTGCGATGTTTTCGTGGTCGCATGCATTCTATTCAGATTGAACAAGCGACCGTCCAAGCGATAGTTCGTGCTCCATCATACGAATTCATGTTGAGTTTGGCAGCACTAAACACAGCAGTCATGAACAGGTTAAAGATTATAGGTGTAATGACACACCACTGTCTCACTCAGGTGAAAACTTCGAAGGGGTCAGACCTGATTCCTTCACTGATCACACGAGCCATAGCTCTTGTATGCAGGTCTTTAACCATTACACGGAGCTTGGGTGGGCATCTAAACTTTCGCAACACCCTCCAGAGTAAGGGACGACTCACTGTGTCAAATGTCTTAGTTAAATCCACTAAGACCATGGAGACGGCACGATTCTGCTCTCTACATTTTTCCTGCAGCCGGCGGGCCACAAAGACCTTATCTACTGTGCTCCGGTTCTTTCTGAAACCGCACTGGCTCTCCGGAAGCACATTCCCCGCTATGCTGTTGATCAGTCTCATAAGAATTATTCTTGCCATGATCTTGCCACCTGATGAGAGCAAAGAGATGCCACGACTGTTGTTACACACGGTATGAAACTTGGTGACCAGGATAAAGATTTGGCGTCACACATGGTATGCAAGACTTACATCGTGTAACTGTCGTTGGACCAAGGGCAAGAAGAGTTGTCTGAAGTTTGAAATTCTTATGGTTTGGGAGGAGTCGACAAACCATAGCACTGACTGGTACTTCTGGGATCAAAAGAAAGAACCGGGGGAGCCTCAAGTATCCTGATCTTCAATCAGCACGTCATATTGTAGCTCATTGTGATGAAAATTCCAGTACTTGTCTTTGCAGAACTTCCTGACATTAGTGACGAAAATTCCTCCAGTATTGAAGAAAATGAAGAAGAAGTGGCATTTAGATTGAAGGAAAAATAATCCTTTCTGACAGTGCTTGCATCACTTTCTACCGCAACAGACAACAAGATTACCTCCGTTTTTTGTCTGAAGAGGACTTGGTGTACTGTACAGATATTGTGTAGATTCTGCACAAGCTTGGAGTGTCACAGTACCAACCCGAAGATTGGAGACTATTCATTGACAGCAACAAGCGATCGCTGAAATGTGTTCTGCTACACAACGGCAACCAGTTTGCTTCTGTACCCCTCGCTCACTCGACTACACTAAAGAAGAAGTATGAAGCGATGAAGTACGTACTGTAGAAAATTAGTTATGATAAAGCATGAGTGTTTGATTTGTATTGACCTGAAGATGGGGAACCTTTTGTTAGGACAACAGTCCAGGTTTACCAATTACCTGTGCTTTCTGTGCATGAGTTATAGTAGAGACCAAGCTCAACATTACACGAAGAAGGACTGTGCTCTACAGAAAGATTTGTGCCTTGCCGAGCAAGGAAATTCATAAACAATCCTCTGGTGGACAGAAAATGGACACTCTTCCTACCGCTGCACATCAAGCTCGGCTTGATGTGCCAGTTCACACAAAGCTCGAGACAAGGATGGTGGTTGCTCCACTTACTTGTGCCATGCTTTTTCATGATTGACCATGGAAGAAGTTGAAAGCTGGCATCTCTGACGGTCATCAACTCAGTCGGCTCATTAGAGATCCAGAGTTTAAAACTCTATGAACGAAGTAGAACTGGAAGCGTGGAAGGCTTTTATTCTGGCCATGGAGAACTTTATTCGCAATAAGAAGGCCAGGAACTACATATAACTTGTCACTAAAAAAACTGACAATTTTCAGAAAACTCGGATGCAAAATGAACATCACAATGCATTACTTATTTTCACAGCTTCATCTTTAAATTCTCTCAATAGAGTTCTATAACGCACAATTAGGTCGTCCGACCTAGTGCAAAAAATTAGTAGTAGCCACATCAGTTATAAAAGTAGTGTCTTCCATAACTTCGCCTGTAAAATCAGAATTGGAATTAGTTATGTCTTTGATTTTACCGACTTATCCGAGCCAGCCACCTGTCGCAAAACTCTTCAAGATGGTTCCGCAAAATTCATTTGCCAAGCAGACTAATTTCATTCCCGTCCTCATCGCACAGTGAAGATAAAACTGAGTAACTCTTAGTGGCGATTATGTGATTATCGGTTCTCTCTCTATATGGGTTTTGCAGGGCTATCTTGAAGCACCGGCTCGAAACAAGATCAGACATAGGTAGTAGGTGCAGATCTTCCTACACTTTGATGCTCTTTTGTTGCAGACGAGGACTAGCAGTGCTCATGCCTACGAGTCACGTCATCAAACCTAACCGAAAGATGCGCGATTTTCTGTTTTAGGCGAAGAAGATCGAACTCAAGCGGCCGCCGACTGGTTAAGCATCGACATCGCATTGAACCACCCTGGAAGTTAGCTATAAGAATTTTTCCAGAGCACTGGTCACAAACTCTTTTGTGTGGGGGAAGGGGTAGTAGTTATTTAGAAACAGGATTCATTGTGGATTGGAGTGGATGCTATGAAGAAAACAAAAATAGAAACAAAGGTTGTGTATCTGATAGGGAAAGAGAGAAAGGCCTTGCTAATTAGTAAGCTGTTAATGAGCGAATATTTCACTTCTGCCTTACAAAAAAGAACATAACATAAAATTCCTCGACGACAAAAGCTACAAGGGCCTATCGAAAGACATCCGAGTCAATCCCCACCCCCAACATCCCTCCATAAACTACATCCAAAGGATAGTGTCCATAACATTGCCTTGAAGTCATCACCATTCGAGGCTCATTAAAATCTCTACCATGCAACTACAATATAAGATAAATCAATATTAAAATATGAGTACTTCATACTCGTACCACAAAGAGACTCAAAAAACGCAATAACCTTCCCTCTTCATATATTCATCCAACCTGCACTTAAAAATATTTAATTTCGTCTATCTATCTCCCGTGGTAAATCCTTCCAAATATCTACCACTCTCTTTGTGAAAAAATATTTTCTTACATCCAATCTACACCCGATTTTAAGTTCCAAGTTGTGACCCTTATTCCTATTACTACCCTCAAACTCAAAGAACTTTCCGAAATCCAACTTATCCATCTCAGAACAAATTTTAAAGAGCTCAATCATATCTCCCTTCACACAACTTCTTTCAAATGAGAACATATTTAGTACTCTCGGTCTATCTTCAAATTCAAGGTGCTTCAGGGAAGGTATCATCTTTGCTGACCTCCTTTGCACTGGCTCTAGTAGGTCGATATCATGTCTAAAATGTGGTGATCATGCTTGTATACAGTACTCTAAATGTGAGTGGCAGAGTTTAAGGATAACCTCTTTACTCCTGTAGCTAACACTCTTAAAGTATCCTAGCACCCTATTTGCTCTATTTTTTTGCCACGATACACTGCTTAGCAAACCTTAGGTAACCTATCGATTACTACCCCTAAGTCCTTTTCATCCTCTATTGAGATCAGCCAATGCCGATCCATTTCATAGCTAAATTCTCTATTATCTGGTCCCATCTGTATAACTTTGCAACTAACATTCATTCTCGGAATCACACCTCGCACAATACATTTCATTCTACTCTCTTTTACCCTTTCGATCAACCTCTTATATCTCTCAAGTTTCTCGCAAGCAGCCACTTTCTTAACATCATTGACTCTCACACATGTGATCACAACTGCATCCCTTGCACAGCCAGACACCAACCCGTCATACCTGTAACACACATCACATACTCTAGCACCTGGCAAACAAACTCTCAACCCATTCCACCTGTTCTCCCTCAATTTCCTATCTAAATATCTAATCCTGGAGTCAACATATGTAAACATAAAAGCAGATAAGTAGGGTCTTTTTCGAAACAGGCCCGTCAGCGAATTAGGCGTTCGAGGTTATCGCGAGGTCAAGGTTAGGCTGAGGTTAGGTTAGGTTATGTAGGTTAGGACAGAGGCTTTGGAAAGATTGGACATATTATGAAACCTTCGTATCTTCGTGTTGTTGTTGGCGCTATAATAAGCTCGAATGCAATTTCAGTGATTGATTGCGAAAAGACACTTGGTTAGAAGAATCAAACATCCTTTGAAACAATAGTTTATTTCATTCACGCATGGTGTAAAGAGTTAATAACTACAGTTTTTTGTGTTAAAGAGCTTAAAAGGGGCAACAGAAGCCATAATTGATTGAAAAATCTTTCTGCGAGAAGCTTATGCTACTTCTTTGTTTCCAAACCTAACCTAACCTACAGGTCCTATTGACACTGCTAGCCTCGAACGCCATATACTAACCTTAATTTCGCGGTAGTCTCGAACACCTAATTCGCTGTTGGGCCTGTTCGGAAAAAGACCCGATAAGTAAATTGCACCTCTTGAAAAAAATAACGATAAGCGGCGTAGCTCAATTCCAAATAGGACGGAGAAAAGCAAAAATTAAATATAAAATAGATGTACGTAGGATAACTTAGCTTTTGGCCGCCGTTCATCCATATAAACAAAATTTATTCGCTAAACAAAATTACAAACTGTTGAATAAAGACGAACAAAATACACAACTTTCTTCCATCCATCCAAATCACGATGAGTCAAAACTCTTTTACACAAAACACTTAATTTTGCCCACTAAACAGACAAAACGGTGTACACTATCAAGCTGTTGGACACAGGACACAAAACAAAATTGATCTTCAGTAAGCCGTCGAGAACCGAGTAATAGGGTTTTCAGAAATGGGTATCGAAACATATTTTAGAGTTTACCTTGTGATTTTCCTCCATAGCCGTTGTTTATCGTGTAAAGGAGATTCTTGTGAAAATCCACCAAGTCCAGCAAGGATCTCACAGAGCCCTAAATGGAAAAGAAAAGCGAGAAAGAATACTCCCATAACTAAATTCACAGTAAAATTTTACAGTTTAATTAATTATTATATAGGCCAACCGTAAAGCAATTGGAACATAATGTCACTTTTCCTTTATCTTGAATTAAATGGCGTCCATTAATAGAACTATAAGTACCAACACCACTAGAACAGGGAAATAAGAAAATTAGAATAATCCAAAATAGGAAAGTCATAGATAACATACGACGCCAACAGCGAGATATTTTATTTGATTTTTCAAGGAATGAAACTGAAGTAATCAATGAGGGCATTTTCCCTTTGGAAAAGGTAAAGAAAGGAAGGTGCAAACAGACGAAGGAAGGAAAAAAAGTAGAAGGACTTAGTGAAAAAGGAAGCTAAAGGATGGCAAACTCAATGGCAAATGTTAACTTAAAATACTGGGGCCGGGAGGAAGTATGTATGATAAACCTCTAAGAGCAAGTTGTACAAAAATCTCAGAAATGAAAAGAGCGAATGGTTGAGAAGCATCAAGCGCAATGAAGATAGTGAAAAGAACCTTAAATGCTGGGTCCTAAAGAGGCTGAAAAAAAAAGGATCGCACGAAAAAGCAAATAGACTCCCAAGATCGACCTTGAAGTCCATTAGAGGTGACTTAAATTGCAGATAAGCGAAGTGGAGAATTTAGACAAGTCTCTTCCGATAGATCGACATCTTTCCGTCGGGGGACACAGGAACAGTCTCACCCTCCCCCTCCTCCCCCTTACCAGCTACCAAAGGGTCCGTAGACAGAGCGCAGTTTTATTTGCCTCACCAAGGAAAGCTGAGTATCGCAGATGGATGCCAAGCTTCGAAGAGAATTTTCCACGTCATCGTAGAGTTTTCTCAAATAAGCGAAATCGAGAGCCGAGCTCTGAATATTTGTCGAAATCAACTCTAGACTTGAAAATGAATAATTTATTGTTAATTATTAAAAAGTTAAAGGTAATTTGGTGGAATCTAACGAATACAGCAATACCCCGATTACTGCGGTTTTCGATTTAGTGCGATTGGTAGTTTGACACCAAAAGTTCAAATACAGCGTGTAGAATTCGATTTAATGCGGTACCCGAGAATTTTGCTTGTTTGTTCGTGCGTAAGTATGCGCATCGTCGCAAATCCAACCGTGCCTCACTGTCTCACGCTGAACTTCTGAAGGTCTGCGCCTCAGTAACTCTGTCACCGCCATATAGTGCATATTGTTTCGCTATGTTTTTTACATACATTGCTTTTAAACAACCCCCAATCTATTATCATGTATTCTAAACGAATGAGTACCGCGGGTACAAGTGGTGAAAGTCAAAAGAAGAAGAGAAAAGTTATTGGATTAGAAGAAAAGTTGTCAATAATAAGCAAGCATGAAAGCGGAGCCACCAAAGCTAAGATAGGTCGGGATCATAGTATGGCCGAATCTACCATCCGCAATATTATTCAGAATTCGAAACTATATAAAGAACAGGGGCAAAGTGCTACTTCATCATCAAATTTGCAGACAACAAGAAACCGAAGTCCTGCAATGATTGAAATGGAACGTCTTTTGTCTATTTGGATTGAAGATTGCAATCAAAAGCGCATTCCTCTAAGTCAAATGACAATAAAAACGAAGGCTGTGTCTCTGTTTGCCGCCGTCCAAACAAAACGGCAAGAAACCGAAACTGGAAGGGAAACTGAAGAAACATTTTCCGGAAGTTCTGGATGGTTTGACAGATTTAGAAAACGAACTGGAATCCACAACGTTAGAATTGTAGGTGAAAGTGCAAGTGCGGACGTTAATGCAGCAGCCAAATATCCCGCTGAATTGAAAAAAATTATTGAAGATGGTGGCTATGTTGACGAACAAATTATAAATGTTGATGAAACAGGGCTGTTTTGGAAACGAATGCCTACCAAAACGTACTTGGCGAAAAAAGAACAATCACAGCCTGGGTTCAAAGTCTCTAAGGATCGTCTAACACTTTTGCTTGGTGGAAATGCTGCTGGTTATTTAAAATTAAAGCCTATGTTGATCTATCGATCAGAAAACCCACGTGCTCTTAAAGGATTCAACAAGCATTGCTTACCAGTTTTTTGGAAGTCAAATAAAAAAGCGTGGGTGACAAAATCTTTATTTGAAGATTGGTTCAAAAATTGCTTTTGTCCTGAGGTCGAAAAATATTGCAAGTCCATTAATGTAGACTTTAAAATTCTATTAATTTTGGACAATGCTCCGGGTCACCCAACGGCACTTAGTGACTTATGCGAAAATGTTAAAGTTGTATTTTTACCACCCAACACAACATCTCTGTTGCAACCGATGGATCAGGGGGTGATAGCAACTTTCAAGGCCTATTATTTGCGAAAAACATTTGCCTAGGCAATTGAAAAAACAACGGGAGAAAATGCTATGAACCTTACGGAATTTTGGAAAAACTTAAACATAAAGAACGCTGTGGAAAACATTAATGATGCATGGCGTGAGGTCACAGCTAGCAATATGAGGGCAGTGTGGAAAAATATAATTCCTCACTGTGCAAATGATTTTGCAAGCTTCGAGGCGGAAGTTACAGGGGCTGTAACGGAAATTATGCAACTTGGGCTAGAAATGGGAATGGCGGATATGGAAGATGGCAACGTTAGGGAATTGCTCGACTCGCATAATGGAGATCTCAATGACGACGAACTTCTAGATTTAGAGCAAGAACGTGCATACGATGACGAAGACAATGACGAAACGGAAGAAATGGCAAAAACGAAGGAATTCACGATAAAAGAACTCGATTCTATTTTTCGGACATTTGAAGATGGAAAGCAAATGATAATGGATGCAGACCCGAATGTAGAAAGGGCAATACAAGTAAGAAGACAGATAGAAAATGCGCTAAGTTGTTATCGGGTGATGTACAAAGAGAAGAAGAAGGCATCGAGAACGCAAACAACCCTTTTACAATATTTTCATAAAAAATGACATTTACTGTATCTTTTTTTCATATGCTCATGAAATTTAATAAACAGTAATACTGTACATTATATGGTGTCCAATTCATTTGTTTCCTTATTTATTTACGTCGCATCTATATCGCATTTACACGCATTTTTCAAAAGTCTAGACATCAATCTACGATTTTACATGTATTTATATCTTCGATTAATGCGGTTTCGCTTACTGCGGTGTTTTTACCGCACGAATTAACCGCAGTAACCGGGGTATTGCTGTAGTCCAAATAACAAATAATTATGATTAGTGCGTATTAGGACCATAATAACCAATCGAAGGCGCGCTGTTATAAACACTTTTAATTTATTAAATGCGTAGGTGTTACGATATATCTATCAAGCTATTATTGTTGATTTGTTACGCTGCGCAAATCTATATTTATGATGTTATAAAAAAGCTCAACAGACCTAAGTCGCGTGCTCTATATTATTCTGACTTATGACCTTAAGACCTTCAAAACTTGCAATAATTCCCGAACTAACCTTAATAGGTCCTTGGGAATTATATCATTCTAAAGAGAATGTAAAACAACATTTCAAATTTCGTTAGAATCGGCCGAACAGTTACGATGTTATTGCCTTAAAAACTCATTGGAAAGCAAAATGGTTACCATCCGACCGACCTACGGACCGACAGAGCAACTTATAGGGATGCGTGCACGCGACTAAAAACACGCCATTGCCTCCTTATTTTTTCGTATAATTGTCACTCCAATTTTTTTCATATTCATTGCTTTCGATTTCGTTCGTTTGAGTTAGTGTTGGGCATTTCCGTTAAGCCGCGCTCTTTTTTCCCCCGAATATGTTTGTTTACACTGTAGAAGAATAAGGTCGAAGAGCGACCTCGTGCCCTTCGGTACCCATATGGTCTCGAAGTCGCCGCATGGAGCGTGGAAAGAGAGGCTGATCTACGGAGAGGATGCGGTCCTTCGCCATCAGTGGAGCGTCTATATAATCCCTCGACTCAGTTCAGCAGAGAGCACTGTAGTACCATAACACCGGCACACAGCAGCCCGGCTCAGCACTGTTCCACCTAACACCGCCTACCGGCAAAGGACACGCTCACCCGTCGCGAACAGAGACACCGGCGACTTCGATACAAGGACGAAGGCTAAATCGACATCTGTGAACTTTGCCATAGTCAATCGGCGAGTATTTGACAAGGAACTCCATCTTCGAAGGCCAAACTACGTGTGCTCCCTCGTCCGCCCCGTGTAGTACCATAGCACCGGCACACAGCAGCCCGGCTCAGCACTGTTCCACCTAACACCGCCTACCGGCAAAGGACACGCTCACCCGTCGCGATCAGAGACACCGGCGACTTCGATACAAGGACGAAGGCTAAATCGACATCTGTGAACTTTGCCATAGTCAATCAGCGAGTATTTGACAAGGAACTCCATCTTCGAAGGCCAAACTACGTGTGCTCCCTCATCCGCCCCGTGAGGTAACCCAGCTTCCACATCGCAGTCATCGTATCCCGACTAGCCCTTTCCTTCCACGAAACTTCGACCAAACCCCCAAAAGGCATATATATATATATATATATATATATATATATATATATATATATATATATATATATATATATATATATATATAGAAAAAAAGAGAGAGAGAGAGAGAGTGTGTGTGTTCGGCCATTCCACGACATACACCCTATTTAGAATAGTGGAGTTGACTGATTTGAACAAGACGAGAATAGCATTGTTTTTTTGAATTAATGGATTGTTAATAAACATTATTTTGGTCGGAAATGTAATAGAGTGAATTAACCGAGAAGAAAAAAAACAACTTTACCGCCGCACAAAGCAGAAGCTCGGGTTCCGTTAGACTGAATCTGATTTTGAAGATTTAGAATAATCATATATGTTTCCCTATATTTAGATAATTTATTAATTTCTTACTTTAACGTTAGGTTAAGAGGGGTTGGTTAGGTTGAGAGAAGTTAGTTAGGTGGATTAGTTTAAGTCTATCTAGATAACGCTTCATTTTAGATGGAAATTAAGTTCAGATTCATGTATAGCACCTTAAAATACATAAAATAATTTTATTCTATGAAAGCGATTATGGTCCTAATCGGCATTATTACTCAAATAATTTGTAGCATTAGAATAAAAATAAAATAAAAAAAATGAATAAAAATATGACTGTGTCTTAAAGACGGCAATAGCAAATCTCAATCCAAAGCTTAGGGTTGAAGGAGTACATTCAAATCCTCCGGGAACAAATTTATACTAAGAGAGCAGAACCCCAAATGATCTGATCTTGTTTACTATTTTTTTCTCCATCCTCCCTTTTTTTCGTTTTCTCTCTGTTCCTCCTTCATTGGTTCCGCATAAGATGAAATGAACCGATAAAGCCCTTCAAATACGTCCCTCAAAATGACGAGGCTCGACTACGTTCGGAAGGAAAACAACGGTTAACTCTCGGCCGATGATTCAGCGCGATGCTATCCATGCGCCATCGAGGCAAGTTCAGTATTATTATTATTACTCTTGATTTATGGTTACTCACCAAGAGAGGGCCTCTGAACCAAATTACGATGGTGGTAGATGCCACGGATATTAGTGGTGAGAGATGATGTTGTGAACGCAAAGAATCAATGGTGATTATCAGGAGATTTCATGAAATGCAAAAACAAAAATTATTGAACTAAAATCCCGAACATAATCGTCAGATTAAAATAATAGTTAAAGATTCTTAGCATCAGTACCCCAAATAATCGTCCTATGAAAGTGCTAGTAGTAGTAGTAGTAGTGGTTCGCCAACCTGCCTTTATCCAGGCGGATCCCGACAGGATGAAATAAACATAAAGGTCAGTATGACAATCGCTGGTGACAATGGCAATTGGAGAGGGGTGCCAGGAATATTACGTTTTGTGGAACCTTCGTTGCACCGGGGTCGAGGGACTTGTTCCGCGTCAGAGGTATGTGGATATAGATACCCATCGACAGGATTCCTTGGAACAGCGTGTGCGTCTGTGTTGTGCTGGGAAGAAGGGAGAGGAAAGAAGGCAGTGTTGTAATTGGTAGCCAGATCTCTACGTGCGTTGGCGTTTGTGTCCGCTCAATGCCGGGATCGAACCCAGTACCGCGACGTTAGCCGGCCAACGCCGTATCCACTCGGCTAACAAGAGCTCTGAAAGTGCTAGTAAAAGAGTCGATAGTTTTAGGTTCAACTTTTGAGTTCCGTGAATAGACCTGGACAAATATAAATAGAGTGCCGTGCAAATCCCCATTACTCTTGCATCATTTTGTTTGAGAAATCATGTCTTACAACCTTTTCAAAATCCTCACAAGATTAGAGGTAGGCTATAATTCGGCATCCGGATCAACTGGAGAATCCGCCGCCCAGATGTCTTGGGTAGCGGATTCTCCAGTTGGAACATTTCTTGCAAAATGAGCGGCGGATTATCCAGTTGATCCCGGCATCCTTATATCAACTGCAACTGACCTCGAATGGAGCCCACAGTCCTTGGTGGTCCTAATATCTTGTAATCTTCCAAACTTAGGAGGTAGAGGGATTTCCCTCAATATTATTTTGCCTAAAGTGCGCCTAATCTGTTTATAACTAGTTACAAAAAATATGCCTAAGCCCACTGTATCATAGCTATTGCAAATCTTCGAGTAGTTTCGGATTTTATAAAGATTAGGAGGCACTCTAATGTTTTCTCGACCCTGATATAACCTAACTTAACCTAACCAAACGTAGAGTCTATTCTAGATTAGGTTGGTTTTGGTTATGTTAAGTTAGGTTAGGTTATATTAGGGTCGAAAAAAACCTTGAGATACTTCATCTTTCCAAGATCCGTAGTTTCTTACATACACGGGTTTATATCGATATACAAATAGACATATACACGCTGCCCCAAAGTTACATACCATTAACACCAAAGCAACACTATTATTACAGTTTTAACGAATCTTTCTTCCTGTTTTCCTTGGTGTCCAGATCTTTGTTCGCCAATAAGCGATTCAGTTCGCTTAAATTGGCACGAATGACGTAAGTAGTAATTACGCCATCCCTCCATTTGCAGTCGTTGACAAGGTCTCCCGATCGGATAATAGAAATTAGCATAAAGAGATGAATAGCAATCGCCGGCAAGCATGAAGGAACTAGGGGTCCCTCCACGTTGGGGGGAAAGGAGGTACAGGGTTAGTATACGCACCAACCAACGAGCACGGGAGGGGGGGGTAAGCCATTTCACGTCAAAGATTTAGGGATATGATTAACCCCTTCAGTGGGCTACAGGATGGAAAAGTGGGGATATTGTGTAAGTGAAGATGTGAGAAAGAAAGACAGCGGTATTGTACTGGGGGCAGCCAGCTCCCGCGCGTATGCTGAAATTTTACGTCCGCTGTCGCTGGGAAATGAACCTGGTACCTACGTGTTGGAAGTGCAACGCATTATTTACTAGGCAACGATTTTATCAATTGGCATTCCTCGTCCATCTTATTCTTACCTTTATTATTTCATTTAGGTGTCTCCTAAAGTCTTTTTAAGCAAATAAAAACAGCCCCTCTCATTCTAGGATCCGCAACAAAACCAGGGTCTTCTACATCCATCATGAACTAAAAAGGTGTGAAAAGAAGAAAAAAATCCTACAACTATAACATTTATAGCATATGCGCTTTGTAAATAGTAGAATCATACATGATACCTAATTTTATTAATATATCTTTTAATTCCTCTAAATAAGCCTTGGAGAGCCTTCTGTATAGCTTCTCTCTGTCCTCCCCAATTGTGGAATGATTGCCCGGGCAGGCGGTCCTCTCTCGAAGGTTAGCCGACATCTTGGGGTCGGTGACTTTTGAGGAAATTGAAATGAAACTTTCCCTGAGCGTGCTTAGACTCACAGCGACGTGGCAAGCGCCAAATTTGGCTTCAGGATTGGGGCTTGCCGCGCTCGGGGGCATCTCCTGACACTCCCCAGTACGTAACTCGCTTCCTCTGGCGGAGAATCCCAAGGATAAACAGAAAGGGAAGTGGGCATCCACTATGAGGGGGAGAGAGAGCTCACACAATGAATACTCAACATTAATCAAAATAATAGAACACATAAAGACATAAGACAACCAGGCGTATGTTCAAAGAGGACCTCTCGTAGCTTATTAGATAAGGCAATGGATTTCCACGCCTGGATGTGTGGTTCGATTCTTAGTTAGGGAGCTGCCGCTAATCAAGGCAGCCCAGTGTGATGTGTTCGCTCTCAAGCTGTTGCATTGGCATACACCAACGCACACACACACACACACACACACATCCAATCATAACACGACTATCTCTTTCGCCTCTTTTCTTTTGGCAAACAGCACATCAATCTTCCGTCTACAGTACCCACTGAGGAGGTTCTCATTTTCACACTTCCCTGATGTGGTACGGGTGGTTCGCCACTGACCCGAGAAGGATTCTCACGTTCGATGTTCGGGATAAAAGGCATTATTGACGTTCATCCTCCCCTCTCACCCCGAAGAGGACTCGAATTTGATGGCCAGTGGTTGTCATACTGATCTTTATTCGGATTTCATTATTCGGCTGGAGAACCTCAGAAGAGGAGAGGAAGAGGTGGAGCAAATTATTAATAATGATAACAGAAACATATTTAACAGGCGGATAAGCTCCAGGGGGGAGGGCGGACTGATTTTTCAATCAACAGAAATCCGTGATTCTCCGACGCCCCACTTCCCCAAAAGCTTGACGTGCACAGACTGGACGAATGGAAAATATAACACACATCCTTCAACGGGGAAATAGACGCAAAACAGCCGGAGGCAGAAAACGCGGATGTAACTCATATCATAAATTTGCGGTCAACCTTCGTATGGACACTAAAAATGTCTATTGAACATAAACTGGGCGAGGAAGGAATAATTACCCCATGTAACAAGTAATGGAATAAGGGGAAAGAATAAAATAGGCCATGGAGAGAAACAACAAAGAAAATCAAGTTTGAAAAGGAAAGCGCAAGGCAGCTTTCTCGTCCCTAAAGACGCGCATGTAGGGACGAGTGGGCGCGTCTCCAAACCTCAAGCATAAAGAGATCTCTGGGACCAAATTTAGAATCCCAATGAAGAGAGACTCGAACGAGCCAACCATTGGCGAGTAGTGGAACGCAACCCGAAATAGAAGGACTAAGAATTTGATTAATTTGCTAAAGCAAAAACCAACATGAGCACCTCTATATTTTTTTGGTGAGATCTGAAAAGAAAATAGGGAGCGTGAAAGGGTGTGAAAGTTATGTAGCCAGAGTAACCAAAAAAAAAGAAACTACTTCAAATTCTGGGAACCAAGGGGGCTGCGTAACTCTCCTAAACCTATATCCCGTTCCACAATGAAGGCAGGTCGACCGTCCGCTTACGAAGCGAACGAGGAAGACTGCCAAATAACAGGAACAGAATCGGAGGCTATTTTTCCGCACGAAACCCCTCCGTCCTCTATCCCGTTTACCCCCACCCCCTCCACCACAATTACCATAGCAACCAGCCGAAATACAAACAGGAAGGGCAAGCACTGGCCTTACACGCCGATTCGATTCGAGGCAGCCTACGCGTGAGGGACTTCTTCGTCGGGAGACCAAAGCGGTAGCTATTTGGGATTTGGTAATAACTCATTGGAAAAGAGCTAACGCGAAGAGGAAAATACGGGGGTAAAATGGAGAAATAGACTCGATGAGAACAAGGATCGATACATCAGAAAATTCCATCGACCCTTGGTGCTTAAGAGGCCCATTTCAATATTTTTTGGACACCGCAAGAAAACGCATTTATTGCGACTCGAGCTATCAACGTTCTACACACTTCAAGCTTTAATTTCAACAATTCGACCACAAGGTGGAGTAAACGTGCACAAAAAGCCACTTACAACTACCCCACACCCTTAGGTCCAATCCTTCTTTACTATCTATCATTATCATACCCAACATCTCTCTCAAATTGTCCATTTGTTATGCTCTCACTCTCGATATTTCCTTCTTCTCCCATGCCATCATTGTCTCAATCCAATAGTTGGGTGAGTTGACTCTATTTGTTTGTTTATAAATTGAAAAAAAATACCATTCTAATACACTAACGTCCAAACCAGCATACTCTCATGCAACTTTCTTTGTCCATTCCGCACTTAACCCCTGATCACCTCTGCAACTTCCCTACCATTAATAACTATACGATCACAATCTGCCTCATAGTACCACTATCCTTCGCGATACAACCTCGAAACTTAAGACATCGCTCTTGTCCATTAACCACTACACGGATTCTCGGAGCACACCTCACACTCACCCCCCAAATACCAATAATTTTTTCTGCCTTTACCTTTAGTCCTCTCCTTACACACACACATACACCTCCCCCCCTCTAACGCTTCCATTAAAGTTGCCAAATCCCTTTTCCTCAGCCACTAAGATTAGGTCATCAACATACACCAACATAACCAAAACCGTACTTCATCAATCTCACACCCATTTTCCTCATCCCCATTCATAATTTTATCAGCAATCGATCCATAAATATATTGAACAGCCATGACTATTTACCTTGCTAAAACACTCGTCTTATCCCCACTGCATTTCTTGCATTCACATTCCTCCCGCAGGAACAGGAGGCTACCTTGTGCAGACTGTTACACCTGGTTTCCTGGAGGGGCGGCACGTCCACCTGGTCCAAGTAAACTGCCCTCGGCAATTTCAAACTAGATGGAAACTACTGGGGCCTTTTTTCCTTCTAGATATCTTCCTTTTATACTTCTTTCGCTACTTAACTTACAAGCCCTTTTGCGCGCGCTCCCAAGCCCAACGAACCTCCGACCTGCTTCGCCAAGTGGACTTCCAAGTTTGGCCAGGCCTGGAAAAGCTGATGCGTCCCTCTGGTCCAGTTATGCACCCTTATGTCTAAGATTCTGTTAGAGTTGATCAACAGGATGTGGAGTGAAGGTACCACCAAAACTTCTGGCGAACGGCTATCGTGTTTGCTGACCGCAAATTGGGGAGAGATCACTTTACCCCGGCTTGTTTTCAACTAATTTCGCTAACTAACCGTGTGTGCAAGTTGATGGAGAAATTGGTAAATATTAGATTAGGGTATTTCCTGGACAGCGGATGCCACGTGTTTTCTGCACAGTGCGGCTTTCGTAAGTTCCTTTCTACGTTGAATGGTCTGCTTCAATTGGAAAATGTGTTTTTTCGATCAGGAGGTCTATGTTACCACATGATGATATGGTATTCTAGAGACCCTCCACACTATGGGAGCGAGAGGACGCCTTCCAATCTTCATACCGAAGTTTCTGCAAGATCATCGACTCCGTGTACGAGTTGGTAGAGCTCTCTACAGTTCAATAGGTGAAAAGGAGGGCCTCCCGCATGGAAATGTCCTATATCACACTCTTCACACTATTTGCCTTGGGCATCAACGGAATCACCACAGTGGTGTCATATGTTCACTCTATGCTCTAGGTAGACTGACGGCCTTTCGATCACCTAAAGAAGAGCAAAGAATGCTGGCGAAGAAGCCTCCCGCCTAGAGCACATGGAAAAAGCGGTCGCGAAGCACTCGACGATCTGAGATTGCGGTCCTGTTCTCCTTGAGGATGGGAGGTGGAGGGAAGTCGTACGAGAACTATCTCCGACTCTTTTCTTCGCCTTTCCACACTTTACCAAGAAGAGCGGCTGACGTACTTCGAAACATAACGTAACCTATGCCTAGTTCGACGAAATTGAAGAACGGTAAATCGTTCGGGCGGGGCTTATAGTACATATAGAAATATCGCGTCTCTCTAAGGGTCGTCTCACACTCTGCCGACAACTAAGGGAGGAGTCGTGCAAAACGGCCAGACATTCTAGGAATGGTAGCTAGGACCACGGCGATAAATTTGCTGAAGAACTCAACTGTATCATGAATAGACCACTGCGCCCGTCCCAAGCAACACCAAGGTGGTTTCTCAGGCCGCAGTGGCACAGGAATTGATATTTAAATGGGAAAGTGGTCACTACCATGAAAGTGATCGACCAAATTCCTGTTGTACATCTGGGACACAGGAAAAGATCAAGATAATAAAATAAAGCGGTTGTCGGAGTGTGATACGTAAACTCATCCATATCAAGGACACCTATCTCGCAACTTTTCGATCAGGTCAGCAAGGATTAATCGTATAGTATGCACAGAGGAGGTGCCTACCGTCAAGTCCCCAAGGAGGAGAAATGATCTCAAAAGCGTGCCACGACGCGCCGGAATTCATCCGTGTCTAAGTACATTAGGATGACATTGGAATGTACATAGAAATAAAAGTATACCACCTATGCAAGTGCAGCTGCACTGCCACTGCCTGAAAGGAGATATTCAAAGCAAGTGGTATTCAAATGCCGTGTGTAAATCCCGCATCCTCCTACCGAGCACCCATTCCGTGGTAGGGGGGTTACAAAAACCTTATACCTCGGCAAGGTGGGCAGCGGTCACGCGCCCAGCATGGTCTCATGGAGAGAGATAGCAACGGGGAACGGGAAGAGATGTGCCTCCGCAGCTCCTTCCAATTAGCCTGGAATATACTGCAATTCCATTGAAGTAAAGACTATCACGGGAATGGTAGTAGGCTTGCCACTCGAGTCTTTTCCTTCCTTCACCTCAAAACCTTTAGTAGGAGCCTGGTTTCCTTGTCATTTGGAAAGCCCGCGTTTATGATTCACCACGTCGAACCTTGGAAGGGGGCGTGGGAGCCGAAGCTCCCTTCTTGCTGTCTCCTTTTGGGAGAGAGAGTTAGAACGTCCCGAAGACAGTCTCACAACTACCTTCGGGGATTTGCCTGTTGTGTGTCTATCGACTGACTAGGCGCAGGTGCACGGCATTTTGGCCTTACGGAAAGCACTCACGCGTGAGGAGAGCCTTGTTCTCAGCCGGATCGGAAGGTGTCCTTAGAGCCACCAGCTCTACCAGGGAAACGCTCGGTGGGGGGGGGGGAGTAGAACTGTCAGAAGGATTCTGAATGGGCGAGGTATCCGCCATGATCCTAGGTCTGGAGGGACAAGGAGCAGAAGCTATTTTCTTTTTAACCTGAGATGCGGAGGATGCCCCAGGTTGCATAAGGCGCAACAGGAGCAAATTCTTCACCTCTTGAAAAGAGATTCGGTCAGCAGCCCGAACGGCTATTGCCTCTTTCTCTAGGAGATACGCGCCACATTGCTTCGAGGAAGCAGAGTGTGATTCTCCGCGATTCACACGATTGACCGTACACAATGAGGATTTATCATGTTCGATCTTAGAGCAATTAGATTAATGATTTGTGTGGATGAAGCAGTAGAGTAGTAGCACCTCCGCGGCAATGATACAAATGCCTTGAGGTGTAACGATGCGAGCCGGCACAAACCGACTCAGGGAGCTGGTCACAATCAAACTTGACGAAGAGTCACCATATATTCGTCATACAGCCTAATGCTAGGCTAGATTAAAAACAAATATTCGAAAGACAAAAAACACCCCCACACACACCCCCAAACAAAAAACAAACAAGAAGCATAAAAGCGAGAATAAGAAGGAAGCACGCTAGGGCGTCGGGTGAGTTCCGCTTCCACCTGGCGCAGAATCGTGCGATCCACGCCAAAGAGAGCCAAATAAAATGAAGGATGACCGCCTCCTCCAAAAAGTCATAGTCCACAAATCCGTTCCGAGTACAAGGGCTGCTCTAGGTACCAGGTGTAATAGGCTACACAGGGTGAACTCCTATGGTGGCAATCTGTCGGAGATCAAGATGGGGGTCAATAGTTGAGTAGATATTAAAATTTTAATTTAGTAGCAGGGTTTTTCTTTATCACGTTGTATGTAGTGAAGAATAAAGATTCCCAAATTCCCCTCTGCAGTTTCTTACTTGCTAAACACCATCATTTTGGTGCATCGCTATTTGCTAGTTTTTTTTTCCATTGAGTAAACTAAGATTTATCCATCTCAGTAAATTCATCCCTTGACATGGGCTGCAACTTTGTCGAGTAAAAGAGATTTCTGAAGTTCAATCATTTGGACTACATGAAAATCGTCTGCTTGGATAAGTCGATGAAAAAACTGCGCAGGTTCGTCAAATACGGTTTGCTTTTGTGCATTTTTTTTCATGAAAGCCATGTTGAATGTGACTCATTAGTGTTTTGAGCTCTCGCTAGCGTAGTGGATCAGGTGTGAGATTTCCACGGCTGGGTACTGCATTCGATTCTCGGTGAGAGGGGACACAAACCTTTCGGTCGGGTAATGAAATTAAAGGTTGCTATAAAGAAAAAAAATCTTCGTTGGGCACGTGATCATGGAGGATAAAAAACAGGGCAATGGAGAAAGGTTATTTTTTCATACGAACCGCATATTGAATAGCATGAGTACAGTTCAGTGGTAGTGCGACAAAGCAAATGGGAACACCTTCGGCCAGGAAACAGGCGCCAAAATATCCACCGAAGATGTTTAGACTTAGCTTTACTGCAAAAGCCCCATATACAGCTTGTTAATTTTTTATGTAGTGATGAACAGCGACTAACACAAGAAAGTTCTGGAGGCTCATTTGCTTCCAAACGTGATAGGAGACTTTTTTGACGGAGAAAGCATTTTCCAGGCAGGATCTCGCTCTCGCCATTCTTTCAGGAAAATGCTTCTATTCTTCGAAGAGAGTAGATTAAGTGTCTCAGAAGGCTTGGAAATTATACGGAATAAACCCGATTGAAAATCTATGGGCAAGTCAAACGCAGGATCGAGAGAGATGACTTGGACCACTCAAAAGCTAATTACTGCTATTATTAGGATATCGTACCATGATTACAAACTGTCCAATGTGTTCGAACTTAGTTGAGTTTAGGCCAAATCGTGTAAAATGCTTATTAAGGCAAAGGGTGATTACATCTCATATTAAATGTATTATCTGCCATATCGTTGTTAGGTGCCGGTGTGGTATGTGATCTAGTATAGCTCGTGATCTACATTAAAAAATCATAATATTTACCTTTACTTCCGGTTGGTTTAGTATAAAAAAGCAGCTTTTATAGTTTATACACTTTTATTCTTGAGCCCATAAGAACTCTATAAGAAAAATCCTGAATAGACGCACCTAATGGCGGAACTACAGACGATAAATTATCACCAACCTAAAATATTATTATTATTTTATATTTTTAAGAGTAAAAAATCACAAGGTATAAATAGCTTGTGATCTACATTGCATTTTTAAATTATATTCGTGTTGTATACAGATAGTTATAGTATTTATGTTTCTAGTATAAAATAAAAATCAAGTTAGTATTTTTCTTTGTATTTCCCTTCATCGCTGGATTTTTATACATTTTTAATATTATCTTTTACTTTTTAACTCACTCCTATAATTAGAATTGCACATTTATAACAAAAATTTGGAATGTAAATCACACGCTAGTCTAAATTTAAGTTGCTATAGATGACATTGGCATGTAGATTACATACTATACTAGCACCCATTGTTATCTATTTTTAAAATAAACATTAGTTTTACGAACAATTATTTTATTTTAAACTCCGAATTGATTTGTGCACTACTGTATGACCTCCTATTTGGGGCAATCAGTGCTGTAATAGCGCCCATCACTGGTAAAACGAGAAAGAAGAAGACAAAGACAGACTAGCAAAGATACTCTCAAATCTTAGGATAGCCCGTGCAGGCGTGGACTAAACTATGATTGAAAAACATATATATTACCTTATATACATACAATCACATCGGTGTTATTCATCTTATTGAGTTTTACATTGCCCCCAGACTCACGGATTTCGAATCCACTCATGCAAACACTAACTTGTCAATAGCAAGTGAATAGCAATACCTCCATTTTGTCGCGCAGATATCTACTTGACAATGTGAAAGCTTACCACTTGACAAATAACCACTACAGAGGTAGCATGGATGCTACTCGCAATAGAGACGCGCCTTGCCTTCAGGCACTCCTTCAGAAGATCAAATCAACCGAACCTCACATATTGTTCCTTATTTCTTCCAGCCATGGACCGCCACTTCACACAAGTACTTCTCAATCTCGCATAGTTCAGAAAACGACACATTCGGGTCTGCAAATTTTATCCGGTTGGCGACTCTACTCATACAAAACGCCTACTATTGGCTTACTCCTGCAAACCAAAACAATCATTCGGTTACAGCGAGCACGCACCCTTCCACTTGAAACTCTTCATTACCCAAACAGGCAAGCAGTTCGCGCAACCTTGCAAGTAACTACAAGTGTGTCCGCACATCAAATCGTACGTCTTGATCGATTTAATACTAATCCTCAAAGCGTTCAAGGCTTTCACCGAACGCCTACGACTTCGCGAATCTAACCAAGACTATTTAGCAAAATTACGATGTTTGTGGATGATACTGAAATAAGTCATATAGCGGAACACGAGTAAGAACGAGAGAAATACAGCAAAACCTAAACGAGGCATTTAAGTGGTCTCTTATATGGAAGGTGGCAAGTGAATTTTGATCTCAATAGCGGCGTAATGTGCATCGGCTCTCGAAATGAAAACTTCGATTATACGAGTATGTAGGTGGCCTTCGATTAGAAAACCTGTCAGAATAGTGACTTCAAAACATTGCGTTCAAATAACTAAACTAACTAAGAGAACACTCGGATTCATTGCGAGAAATTGTGAATGTAAGAGTAGATAAATAGTTATATTGTTCAAATCAATCGTGCCTTAATTGAAATATGCAGCTTCTTAGCCCTGGTCTTCTCATCTGCAAAAGGATAGTGCTACATTAAAGAAAGTACAGCGAAGAGCGACAAAGCTCATTCCGGAGCTGCTAAACAAATTCTATGATAACGAACTTAAAGAATTGATATTGCTCTCGCTTGAAAGAGAAGTGCCTTCGCAGCCACTTGATAGAAATCTTCAAAATTCTTAAAGTTTACAATAATACGAGTATAAACTTTGATTCCATTTTTGATGTCATCCAAACATCAGATGAACAAATGATCATAACTTGAAATTACTCGTATATCGTTATCGGGGAGAACTTTTTCACCTATAAAATTTTTCAACTTGGAACTCGCTTCTAACCATTGAGTTCAAAGCACGCCAATCAACATGTTTAAAATTAAATTTGACATGTACCTATTAAATTTTATAACACCCATATTAAAGTACACAATAAAAGTCATGGTAGTAACATAGGCGCTTCTTACTCTAAAGGTCGTCCATAGACCTTACCTTACCTTACCATTTCTCACTAGTGCTGATTATATAATTCTCACGTAATTAGGCAATAATATTTAATGTATAGGAATAATAAAACACGAAATATCACTCTTTTCTTACATCTTCCACAGAGTAGAGTATACATTAAACGTCCTCTTTCGCTTCTGAGTCAGTCTATGCTCTTGTTTTTTGTTTTTTTAGGCGAGTTAAACTCAACAAACATTGCCAGAAAAAGAGAAAACATAATTTGTGTTAGGTGCGGGGCCCCACAACTCCTACTATGGGTGAAAAAGGAATGTACTAAGAAAAAGTAGGGCAATAATAGGAAAACACGTGTATACGCATTGCTTTTTGCCTCGCATCATTTTTCTCTCTTATTTCCTGCACCAATATTGTGCTCTTTATTTCATATTAATGGCAAATCTTTCTTTTATGTTTTGATGTCAATTTAAATATTTATCATCGCAAAATGCTGAATACAATCAAATTTCAAACACCTTACCAAAGTATTTTGAATGATGTGTTAGGAGAGGGTATTCTAGTTAGTAGTTACTTTATACATTTCCTGAAATATTTGACTGAAATGGCTAAGATTTCATGAATCAGTTTGATCTGGTTGAATTTTTCAATAAACATTCGAAATTAAAGTCGCGATAGTGATAAAAGAATTCGTACGCTAAGTTTCTTAGTTCTTGTCCAGTTTTTGTGACGCTTCGCTCGACTCTTTCTAGTTATTATATATTTTTCTGAACGAAAGGTGATCAAATTAGCATAGCAGGCTCCAATTGCGGGAGAAACAGTAATTTATATAACGGAAGAACGTTATTCTTAGATTTACTATAATCAAGTTATTGGCAATTGGACCCAAGATTCTGATTGCCTTAGATTTTCTATTTCGACGCACTGTTTAGAGAACTTAGGTGGTAAAAAAACATAAAACTTCTAAATCTTGCTCTAATGCAATGGTTTCTAAAGTTATTCCATTCATACTCAGATCTTTTGTGCAGTTTTGGCTACCGATTTGCATAACTTTGTATTTAGTCGCAACAAACTTTAGGTGTCATTTGAAGGACTACTAAAAAATGTATATAAATCATGTCGCAACTTTTCCATAGCCAGTCTATTTATCGCCTTTGCTGAATTTTCATGTCATTCCCAAATTTAGCACTTTTACATACTAAGCCGACGTTGATGTCATTACAAAAATGGATCAAAAATAGAACCCTAGAGTGGGTGCGGGGGCACAATTTGTAATATGGATTCATTTCAAGAGTTTTCCTCTAGTCCCGTGAAGTTTCAATTGTATCTACAGCCAATGAAAGGACACGTCAACGGAGTTGTGAAGGTCGTAAGTGTATCATTGTGAAACTCCCCTTAATCGGACTCCTCCATGTACTCTGAAAGTTCTCCGGTTAGGAACTACTTTACGTTGAAACAAATGACCAGTGGCGTAGCTAAGTGGCGAGGGGGCACAAATTTAAAAGTTACCTCTCCATTGGAGGGGGGCCCCAAACTAGTGTCTATTCACTTTTTTGAATGACAAAAACAGTTAATACAACTTAGGTGTGGCTGATGATACTCTTAAATATTTTAAGTCGTAGCTTTAAAATAGAAGTCTCTGTGTTCAGGTGAACAATACACTTTCTGATGCTGAACCTCTTGTTAGAGGAGTGCCTCAGGAAAGTGTATTGAGTCCCATTTTTTTTTCTATATTTATACAATAGAACTGTCATATATTTTAGAGAACCATGGTGTTAGTTTTAAGCTCTTTGCTGATGATACGCAATTTTATTTTGAACACTGAAGAAAAACTGGGAAGGATCACGACAGACATTAACAAGTGGATGAGGCCTAAACGGTTAAAGTTAAAATGAAGATAAGACAGAGTGTATAATTATTAGTTCAAAAACTAATATTCGGAAATCTGGAGAGGTCCAAAATATGAGAATAAACAGTACTGAGGTGAAAATAACTGACAGTGTGAAAGACTTAGGGGTAATCATTGATATACATTTAACATTTGAAAATCATATTAATAAAGTTTCTAAAATCGCTAATTATCATTTAAGAAACATTGGTTTTGTAAAGAAATACCTAGATCAAAATTCTGTGAAAATGTTAATGCATAATTTTGTCATAAATAGAGTTGATTACGGAAATTCAATTTTTTTTATAATCTACCTAAACATCAATTAAGAAGGTTACAACATATTATTAAGAGAGCTTCAAGACTAATTAGAGGTGTTTCTCCACATGATAGGATCACCCCAGTATTGATCGATCTTCATTGGCTCCTAATTAGGGCTAGAATTATATTTAAAATATGTACAGTGACCTATCTTGCAATGAATGAGGGTAATCCAATGTATCTGTAGGAGAATCGTCACTCCCCCGTTCTCTCTCAGTGGAGACACGAGGCGATTACCGCAAAGACATCCGGCCCCGGCACCGTGGGGTCAAGCGCGTAACCACAGGACCTCGCCACTCGTCGCTATGAAAGGCCTAAAGGTTAAAATGCAAGATCTTCCTTACGAGAGGGATATTCAATGTCACATCAAGTAATAAATTGGAGACGCGTTTCTCTCAAGTTCGAAGGCTAACGAGGAGTCGATGTAAGACTTGGTGAGAAAAACCGTTTGGAATAAGAACCCTCTTGGGCCCGTCCCCAATCCCCCCCCCTCTTACCTCTCCCCCAGTGGGGTGACGAGGTATAAATAAGAAACACTGAGGAAAATCAAGGTAGAATACGTCATTCTCTAAGTGACGAAGTCCCCGGATTAAGAACCCGGGCTACCGAGACTGGACAGGTAGAATACTTGGGTCGTCAGACTGCGAAGTCCCCTGCAAGAGAGGCAGGGCTACCTTAAGGGGCTAAGAAGCAGCTCATCCTCGAGCTAGTCCCTGGTTATTAAACCGAACGTTAAGTTAACTTGTTTAAGTTCAACTTACTCTCGTCAGAGAGACTCCTCATATCCTGGTGCATCTTAAACACCAGGCGTATTCCTCGTCCTTGAGGAATTAAGAAAAGAAGAAGGAAAAGGCTTCCCCTCGAGCCTGTTACTCGGTGGCCACACCAAATTCATAAGTTAACTTGGTTGAGGAACCAAGTACAGAGTACAGTCTTCGCCCATGAGGAATTAAGTAACGAAGGAGAAAAGCTCCAACTCGAGCTCGTTACTCGGTGGTCACACCGAAATCTAAGTTAACTTGGTTTATGAACCAAGTTCTACTTACTCTCGCCAGAGACCACGCCCACCTTGGTGCCGCCTAAAGCACCGTGATTGTTCTCGTCCCTGAAGAACCCCCCCCCCCAATTGAAATCCGTGTGGACCCCCATCTGCTACCCTCGCCAAAAATACCTCGTGATCCCGCCCACCTACATCTGGCCAGTCGGCACGCGTCGTGGAGAAAATAACATTCCTGAGGTATTTAAACTCTAGTAGAGTCAATAAACCTAAATATTGTATATTACAGTGCGTATCGAATCTAACAAATTTTAGAGAGCCAAACTAATTGAATTAATTATTGTGTATTTTAATATTCGAAGTATTTCTGTGGTTAATGGTTAATTTTTGTGTAGTAAATTGTTAAAGTTAAAACATAAGTTTATTTGGGGAATTCTTGTGCGTTTCTCTATATCCTTACGTGTTTCCAACGGCTCTTCTTTAAAATAACAATATTAGCACTCTTAGAACAAAGCCTACTTCATCAAAGAAGTATATCACTACCACCAAGAATACCACGACAAAAGCGGTTTGTGTGAGGAGAGATTAAAAAGGGGCATTCTCCTACATAAAAGTGGTGTCTGGTGTGGAGTGAACGAAAAGGGCCATTCTACAACAGTATCTAAAGGATTTACTTAAGGATGAGACTGACAGACATAGGTTAGTAGAACCTAGATTCAATGCTGGTGTTAGTTCAAGGGCTTTTAAATTTTCTGCGCCAAGACTGTACAACAAGTTACCTGAATATGTGAAAATTAGTGAAAATGTAAAAAAAAAATAAAAAGAGGTTAAAAATTGCTATTTGAAGATTGCTATGACTTAGACGAAAAAACTATTAGGAAAGAGTATGCCATAAATTGAATTTTTAATATGTCATTGTACTTTAATAACTAACTGTATGAGATGATGTAAACAGTTGAGACCCCTCTGAGCAACGCTGCATGGGATGGATTTTGGGGCCAGATACAAATATACCCAAATGTAAATGTAATACGGTTAAATTCGGCATTAAACTGTTAAATCACTACTTATATTGTTGCTGTGTCAGACTGATAAAATGTATCAATATAAATTTTGACTGGTATATTTGATAAATGTAATATCTCAGTTTCACATTTTGTAGATTATTTCTTGTCATCACACATAAGTACCTATGCCATAAAGTGTCTTACTTATTTTTATTGTTTTATTTTGACACACTTTCAGACATACCAGAGTGCACAAAAATATTGCAGGAGTTTTGTTTTCATGTCATTCTTGATATCAAACATTCGTATGTCGGGGGTCCCCAAAGGAGATAATTCCTCCAGGCCTCCGGGCCCGCAAAGCTACGCCACTGCAAATGACGTTAACCTAATCGGCCTAAACATGAGCGTTACGATGAGTAATTGAAAATCGTCGGAAACTATCTTGTCGTTAGAAGAATTATTGTTTGAGGAATAACAATCTCTCGCTTTCATTATTTAAGATGACGTGGATGGACAGAGAATCAGGCATCAACGATTTAACAAGCTTCATTTTGTCTACATTCAGTATCAAGTCAATTTCCGTAACAACTAACTCTTCTAAAGTCTGAGTTTTGCTCAAATTTCAGCAATACGTGCTTAGAAAGCACGATAAATTGTCGTTAGTAAACGCTTTCATAAATTAACTATAGGGTTGGCCAGAAAGTCCTGACTCCCTTAGGAAGTGGAAAGAAAACAACAAAATCGTATGGTCATGATCTCTATCTGGTGGAATTTCCAAGTAGTAGTAACTGCATTTCGAGCTTGTTCCACATGGTTGCGCCATCAACGCTAAACTGTATTGCCAACAACTAGACCGTGTGTATAACAAACAAAAGATGGAGTATCCTGCTTTGATCAATCGAAGTCAGGCTTTATTTCAGCAAGACAATGAGAGGCCACACACTGCCAGGTTGACTATGGAGAAGTTCAAACAGATAGACGGTGTTGAGATTCTTCCACATCCACCATTTGGTCCCGATGCTGCTCCGAGTGACTATGGCCTATTCCGCTCAATGGCACACTTCCTCCGCGACCAGCGATTTAACACTTTTGATAGAGTGAAGGAAGCTTGTTTACAGTTTTTTTTATTCAAAGCTGACTGGTATAAGGGACAGATTCGGATGCTGGCTGATCGCTGGAAGAAGATCGTAGAGAATGATGGACTTTATTTTGAAGAATAAATGTTGGTGTTGCTCCATAATTTTTTTTTGTTTTCTTTCCGCTTTCTGAGTCAGGACTTTCTGGCCAACCATATATTGAATATATTAGCCACATTAGTTGTCTCTATAGATTCTCAATGGACCATTTTCTCTAGAAGCGGTTTCGGATTTTAGTGTTTGTTTAGTAGACGTCGAATTGCTGTTTGAGACGCCTTTTTGCACAGCGCCTGGAGAGAATGTATTTTGATTTATTTCGGTGTTATTTCTCTTTAATGGCACAGAATTTGTGATCTTTAGTCGCACATACAATCAGGGGGTTAATCCTAGCCCATCGTTTTTCGATTTCGGGTAATATAGCTAAAATTCTAGCATATATAGATACATTGTATCGACTGAATTTCTCCACCTAATTTTTTTTAATTACATTCTCAAGAAAGCAAGTGAAATTAGCTTATTAAAAAATTGTCAATACAGCAGGATTTTCCATGACATTGGTGTGTACGATTGGTTCAAAATGAATCGCTTTATATTCTGCATTAGCGATTTGCTGCCCTACTGATACATTTTCAACGAGTTGTTCATCATTTATATTTATAATATCAAGAATATTATTTAAACGCCTGGGTTGGGTTACAGACAGATTCAGTCAGAAAATTATCATTGAGGAGGTCTAACAAAGGAAAGATCTTATAATTAGACCAGGAATGTAACAATGATGGATGGATGGATGTATTGATGCTGATCTCATGGCTCACGCTTCACGGTGATGGCGCCGTAATTCATTTATAAAAGAGGTTCTTTTAAGATTCTATTTTCAAATTTAAAAGATGATAATGGATATATGATGTTTGATAGGTCGGATATTTGCATGTGCTGATGATTTTAATGGATATATGTTGAATGAGTTAAAAATTTCTTTGGCATGTTATTATATCATGGTTTAGTAAGAAGACCACTTTCCTTTAGAAAACTTGTCAATCCGGGATGGATATTTTGTACAGGCGGCCTATAAATTAGGGGTGCGTACATTTTGAGATTAATCGTATTAAGTGCTACAAAAATTGGGTTTGTACTTCCAATTTCGCGCGCGTCAGTCATAACTAAATGATCATAATTTTCACATTTACAAATAGACGCAATCGCATACCTGCAAAAGGGGTCTCGGGTGTAGCATGGTCAACCCTGCTGCGGCTGACAGCTGATGTATTATGTGCCCTTCCTGCCCCAATATTTGCAGGATGATCTGCGGCTGTCTTCCATATATTTTTATTATCTTCACTTTTTCCTACAGATCTCTCTCTACAAACTTTCTGTAGGAGTTGCCCTCGTTGCTATTTCGCTTTAAATTCAAAGAAAAAGAAATCCAGTTTGTATCCTTAAGAAATCATGTACAGCCACGTTGCACAGGCAGCAATTTAATCGCATTTTGTCAACGTGTACAAGAAAAGTGAGGACTTTTATGTCTGACACTGGGCGCAGTGAAACTGCTAGTAGTTTCCCCGACCTCATTCTCCCACTGCAGTTGGTGTGTGTGGGGGAAAGGGGGTGCTCTACCTTAGAAAGGTCAGCTACTATGATTAATGCCCCTTTCTTGACGAGATGAAAACTTGGCATGAAGAGAAGCAAACACCTACTTTGGAGGAGGGTGTTCGCTGTGTCGCAGCCGCGCGTCGCCATCGTCCGGAGAGATGGTGAACGATCGCACAAATCCCTTATCAGCTCCGAGGTGGTTTGAGGCTCATCAATTGACGAAAGCCGCAAAGTCTGATTCAAAAGAAGAATGAGATTTGTCATTTATTATTATTTTATTTCTGAAAAGAATTGGTAACTGGGGTAACCAACTAGACACTTCAAACTTAATGAAGAATGACTAGGATGGAGCGACGGGGGCAGAAAAAAAGAATCCTGCGATTTCCGTTATCCTTATTGATGCATACAGAGAAAAGAATAAGCGCCTCTTTAAATAAACCAAAATCGCCCTTAAGCCTATCACTGAAGAATGAAAAACATCTGAAATACGAACTTCCACTAATTATGCTGCGAAAATATATACTTATACTATTAAAGAGAAAAATATATTTGTAGCCATTTAGTCATTTATAGCCGTCATTATTTGCCGCTGCTAGACCTGTCAGTATGACGTCATAACACTTTGTAAAGAGATTGATCGTACCGCTTCGAGAAATACCCATTCCCCTCGACGATTAGCATCACATTGAGATAAGGCATTAATGTAACCAAGATGTAAAAGGTTAGAGATCATCTAAACGGGAGTTAGCTTTTAGATATTTTATTTAAATTACTCGTACTGCATGCTTGTCTAATTCCAATTTTTGCCAGAGTAAACAAAAACAAAATAGTACTGAGCTGTATAGACTATACACGCAGTAAAGTTTTAAAACAAATGATTCCCAGAATGGAATTTGGGGTTTTGAAATGCTACTCGGTAATAGCCGAAAAGGAAACCATAAAGAAATTTATTTTATCGGTGATCTCTGTGACGGTTGTGATACTAGACATCGCGCGCGAGTCTAACTTAGCATAAAATATAATTCAACGCATGACAAAAGCCGCGTGGGCCTATCATACGTCACCCGCCGAATAAACTGCATCCACAAGATTGCATCCAGAATACTGCTTCTAAAATGCATCATCAATCCAGGCTTGTCGAAAACTAAATCAGATAGCTACAATATACAATAGCAATAATATAATATATACAAATTATGAAAAATAATAATAAATGAAATAAAGGTTCCGATGGTGCGTATCTAACTCGGGGAAAATACTTTCAGATGCTAATAATTTGAAAAATAGTGGATTTTGTAATCTGTAAATTACCGAAAGGGTAAAAAAAAACCCCGTAAGCTAAGAACCCGTGAGTGGAAAGGACGAAAAAAGGATGGAAGACAGGATAGAGAAGATAGGATCACAGATATAACGGCAGGAACGAAGAAATAAACCAACACCGAGGAAGTATATATAATATCTATAAGGCCTAGATCAGTGTTTTTTTTAACCTTTATATGATAGTGGCACCTTAAATGTTATCTAGAAGCAGCCGTGGCTCCCTAATATAATCTATTTTACTGTATAAATACATAATTACGTGGATAGCACTTAAATTTTAACCACGATTGGCATTTAGCCTAATTAAATCGATATAATATATAAAAATTCGAAGATAAATAAATGATAACTTTAAAAGTTTGATGGGAAATTTGAGTTTGATGATTATAATATAATTCTTTAATATTGGGACGTGTAGTTGACAAGGCAAATCTCATTCCTTATTCACTGTCTGCAATCTTTCTCTTTTCGTTTTTTTTATGTTGCACAATGCAGAGAAGCTAGTTTCAAAATAATTTCAAGTGGCGCTATTTTTTTTTTTTTTAGAAATGTTTGAAATACATATTTTTTTGTAATTTAGACATTTTAAAAATGGTTTCTTGGTCGCTCCCGCGGCATCCTTAGTTGTCTCTCGCGGCACCCCAGTTGAAACCCACTGGCCTAGATTACGCAGTCACCTCGAGATTTAACCAATTATCTTACCCCATTGTTTTGTGCCTGTTCTCTTCAGTATCTACTGCTAGATTCCTCAATTGTAGGCCGTTTAAACAATAATAAAACCGAAGTCGTATTGTAAACTTTGGAAGCGCCCTTCGGGGAACAGTCAAATACTTTGGTAGACTCGTTATATCATCATCATCATCACTAACTCTATAATTTAAGAAAGGGATTTTTTTGGTTATGTATGACTTATGTTTTTTTATCAAAGTTATTTCTAATAATTCTTTTATAATATCAAAAATCAAAATGGTGAAGTTCAGAAATAAATGTAAGTATCGAAATTTTGTGAATCTTTTAAAACCCAAATAATTACAAATGGTGAAGTTCAGAAAATTTATTTTTATATATCTTCTATAACTCTATATTTTAGCAACGTGATATTTTGAAAGGGGGGAAATTTTGTATATAGTTCCTTTTTAAAAATTATTATAATTGGCGAAGTTCAGAAAATTTATAAAAATTTAACCATTGCTACTTTCTTTTGGATTTTAAATTTTAATCTTAGTAGCGAAGCGCAAGCTCCTCCTGTAGGGGGGGGGGGAGTGGCGAAGCCATTCACTGGTGATATTATAAAAGAATTATTAGAAATAACTTTGATAAAAACCATAAGTCATAACCAAACTAAGCTTACATTATTATTCAAATACTCAAAAAATTCCCTTCTTAAAATATAGTTAGTGATGATGATGATGAATAATGATCCCATTTTTTATTCGCGGGCTTTAGTAATTTTATCTCTAAAAATTATCGAACGTGTCAGGCTGGCTGTGTATTAGGCCAATCTTAGTGTTTAGTATGAGCACTCCTTTTCCTTCCTATCCTCACTTTTATTCGTTTTTTTCTTTATTTTTTGCCTTCCACCCTTACCCATGGAGAAATACTAATTATTATCTAGCCCATAGCTACATTGAGACAAATAAGGCACTTGCTCGGTTAATTTTTCTGGCTCATTTTTTTTAATCATCTACCGATTAAATTTACAATTTTTTGTCCCATGCCGTGAAATCAATTGCGTGTTTTTTTTTTAAGATAAATAAATCCTTGGCAATTATCTACTATATTAATTTTGGGCTGTCCCTAAAAATAACTGATATTTTGCTACATTTAACTACATACTTAAGCTTTAGATTATTGGACGGAAACACAAAAAGATAAAAAATGAGGTTACTTTTGGAGCCGGTATCATCCAGTGGCGCAAATCTAAGCTAGTCTAAATTTAAATTTGCTTTAGCCTACGTCCCAATCGTGAACAAAAATGCTGTTACATTTCCGGTGGATATTTTTTTATTTAAGATAACAAAAGTTTTTTGTAAATACTTTTAGTAGAATTACATTTTCTCACAACAACAACCGAAAGATCCATTCATATAATAAAAACACTTAATTCAGCCTAATTTATCAACTAAAATTCATCCTTGACACAATTAAAAAATAAAATTAGAAAAAGGCCTAGTTACATTATTATAATGTTTGTTATGCCTCGTGGCTCTTAAATAGGTAAGAAGAAGAATTGTAAGGGGGTAAAAAGAGCATTTTCTGGCGCAATAACACATAATAACTTAACTTTCTTTTAAGGGTGAGACGAAAAGAACTAATTCTTAGGGACTCTCAAGGGTGTCTCCGTTTTGTAAGTAGGCGTTCCGTTCCAGACGACGATTTCTGGCGTGAAAGATGGTGGAGAAATTAACAGCTGCCAGGTTTCTCCATAACGTGCGGAAACTGACCAAATTAGTTTGGAACAATTGAATTTTCACTGTTAATGCAGTTTTTAGTCCCATTTTCATATAAACTTTAAATAAGACAAGTTTGCACTGCCATATTCCCGCTCCATATGTGTATAAAATGTTTATTCAGATAAACTTTCATAAAAAAAAAGGCCACGTCGGTGTGGAAAAAATATTACGATTGTGCGACTTCACCATTAATGGCCTAAGCAGTGGTGATGGTGGGAACGAGAATAAATTACACAAAAAAGAAGCAAGAGAGATGGAGATTGGGGGGTAATAGACGTTATAATTTATTACCCTCCCCCCAACGAACTCATCACCTCAATTTAGATAATTTAAATTCATCTTTCATTCCCTCCAAGTGACTCGGCTCTCAGTATTTCGTGATTTCGCCCATAATTAGTGTGGTTCTATACTCTTTAGTCACTTCTGTTGTTTTGTTTTTTCTCTTCATTCAGTTATTTGTCTTTTGTTCTCCCGTATTCGTTCTCCGGTGTCTGTATAGATCTGATTAAAATAATTCACCTGAGGGATGTGGAAGTTTTCGTGCCCCTCCCTTACAAACATAATTTCCATCAACGATTAAAAAAAATACTTCCTAAAAAAAAGATTTGGATTTGAACTCATTGTCTTTAGCAAGCTACCCCGCGTATTTTGAGGTTAAAGCAATTCGTTCAGCCTTATAATCAAACTGTTATGCTAGTTATAATTATGGTTAAAAATTCTAGCATATAGATTTTACGAAAGTGAAAATTTTAGTAGGTCAGTATAAGTAGCGCTTTCCGCCAACGAGCAAAGTTAAGCTAAAATGACTATGGTTAGTCTTCAGATGGGAACTTGAGCTGAGTCGGATCGAAATTTAGCCTGTTGCTATATATTGTGGCGACCCGTTGTTTGGTACCTTTTATTCTTTTAAAATAAATATATTCGTAAATTTGAATTACCCTCAGTATACAGAGGCTGTATCTAGCCACCTTGTGTGTACCTTATGTTGTCGATTTGAAAGAAACTTTTAAATTGATCTCCCATTACTCTGTAAATAGGGAGGCCAATTCCAAATCTCACAACAGAAGACAGCCGCTACCTATATACTTCCTTGGTCAAAAGTATAAAGTACGCTATGGAATCATTCATATATTGTAACTAGCAAAAATCCGCCCTACGGGGAGGGGGGTTTGGACGTCGGCCTGCGGCGCTTGTTCAATCGATCACAAAATTAAGAAAGTGTGCGAGAAAGGTTTTTTTTTATTTCACAACAAATTCAAAATTGGTGTGCAAGAAAAAAATTCCATTTTGATTTTTTTTAATGAAGAGATGTACACACATAAAGACAAACACACACACACACACACACATGCTAGGATCATTATAATAAGATGCAGGGATGGACAATAATTCTAAGCAGCGGCCACATTGAAGCTTAATGTAAAGCTTCCAGACTTATAGCCGAATGGAGTACAGCTTAACGTTGAATCCGACCCACAATTTAAAATTATTGACGCAATATGCAATATTTCTAAACCTAAATAATAACCGAAAATATAAAGCCAGGACTAGATGAACTGAGTTTGTTGGGGAATTCAAACAATAAAATTTCAAAAGCATTCCAAAATTTGAAAGAATTCGAATTTAAGGTGAGATTTCGGTTAAATGTTCAATAATTAATTTTCAATATTTTGTCGAATTCTGAAATGAAAAGAAGACCTCATGAAATGCCTGCGCGGGCCGCAGTTTGGCCACCTCTGATGGAATGTAAAGATTAAAGCAGTAACCGTAAAATAAATAAATTAAGAGAGTAAAAATATAAAAGCTAAAAATTATGAACAAACAAACATTATTGAAATAACATATTAGGATCGTATTCAAATAAAATTTATAAAAAAAAACAAGAGGAGCGGCTACAAAAGGAGCTTGCGCTTTGTAGGCAGACCTTCCGTTGTTGACAGAGGTAATTATAATTAAGAAATGAGAAGGAGATTAGCGTTGTTACCAAAGTTAAGGGTAGGAGATTTGTTCTTTATGAGTAGGAATTCCAAAATTATTAGACTATATTGATTATTATTTTAAAATTGTCAAAAGAACATTTTGTCTTACATTGTATTACATGATTTCTAATAACAGAAGTCTCCTTCCTAGATAAATTTCTTTCCTGAGCGATGGCTAATTCCCATATGAGAACAAAACCTTTCTTTCAATGAACGAACCGTACTCTCAATATAGGTTCCTTGCAAACAACAAGGACTAGTAAATGCATAAACAATACGATGCTCATCTCAAGAGGAAGTTTGTCTTCTGAGGAAAAGAAACTGCCGATGGAAAGGGAGTTAACAAACATGATTTTGAGAGTAGTATGAAATTTTTTTTTTTAAAGGATTTTCTTACATTGTTTAGTGAATAATTTATTGAAAGGTCTCATTTCAGGTATTAAGAAGATTTATTTTTTTATTTTTATAAATATCATATGAATAAAGGACAAATTTCAATAAAGGACAAATAAAAAAGAATATGTATGTATATATACAAAAAATTTAATTTCATTCCTACGAGGGGCGGTCAATAAGTTTTGCAATTCGGATATAAGGAAACGAGATATGAGGAAAAGTATTTTATTATTTTTCAATATAACTACCCTCGACTTCAATGCACTTGCGCCACTCGTCCCTGAGGCTTCGAATTCCCTACAACCAGAAATCTCCAGACTGCTGTTCAATCCACTCCTGGACGGCGAGCTGGACATCTTCATCGTCCCCAAACCGGCGTCCACGCAGTGCAGCCTTGAGCTGGCGGAATAAAAAGTAGTCGCTGGGAGATCCCAGTGATTGACCCACGTTTCATCACCTGTCACTATGCGTGACTCGAATCCCGCCGGGTCTTGGTTCTACAGGAACAGCAGCTCCTCCGAACTTTGACGACGTTGAATTCGATCATGGGGCGTGAGGTTTCTAGGGACCCAACGGGCAGAGACCTTGGTCATGGCCAAATTGTCGTGGATGATGTTCATAACACTTACATGTGATATTCCAAGTTCTCGCTCGATTTCTTCGATCTTCACCCGTCGATTTTCGAGGATCATCCTCTCCACACGGGCCACATTGTCCTCGTTGGTCACGTCTGACGGTCGTCCTGGACGGGGGTCATCTTCAAGGGACTCACGACCATGGCGGAACTCCCTATTCCAGCGAGCAATGGTTGCATAGGAAGGGGTGGTGTCGGTGTACACTGCAACCATGCGTTCATGGATCTCTTTTGCATTCTTGCCTTCCTTGGTCAAAAATTCGATCACTGCGTGGTGCTCAACCTTCTCCATTTTTGAAAAATTTGTGACTGACGATCTGCAATCAGCTACTGCTTCTTAAATAGACGAGGCAGGAGCGTGCGGCTGACGGTCCTGACTTGTCATAACTTGTCCTAACATCCCCACAAACAGCCATTGCCCTTCCTCTGTTTTGCCCTACCGATTCGCAAAACTTATTGACCGCCCCTCGTATATACAGTTGCACGCATATCTATTGGCAACACATCTCAAATTTTGTTATTTACGAATTTTTATACGTTACTAGTTCGAAATGTACATATTTATATTATATTTAATTATATCAGCCTAAAAGAAATATATTATAATGTATAAACCATAATAAAACAAATTATTAACATTGAACATGGTCTTTATTAGAAAAACACAGGAAGCTAAAGTATTGGCAACATTCATAAATATTACATGTACTCGTATGTATATTATTGGCAACTATAAATAATACTTGGTATGACCTCCTTTAGCAGCAATCGCATCAATCAGACGTTTCTTCTAAGTATGAACAAGGTTTTTACAAGTTTTAGTAGGAGTTTTACTTCACTGTTCCAATGCACTGTTTTCAAATCTGCGATGCTTCTTGGTGACCTCTTATGAACACGTGACTTCAGTTCTTTCCATAAATTTTCACTTAAATAGACTTTAAGAAGGCCATTTCATCACTTTCAAGCGTTGATTGGCAAAATATTTCTGCGTTGATTTACTCGTGTGCTTGGGATCATTAACCTGTTGGAAGACGAACCGTCTGCCAAGACTAAGCTTCCTCGCCGATTGTTTCACGTGTTCATTAAAAATTTGCTGATATCTCTCGGAATTCATAGTGCCTTCTATCATACAAATTGAGCCAGTGCCTGCAGCAGCAAAACGCCCCCACAACATGATGGAACCTCTTCCGTAGGTATGATGTTCTTTTCCAGCAGAGCTTCTCCAGATTTCTCAAAACGTAATGGTGGTCGTTTATGCCAAACAGTTCGAGCTTAGTCTTGTCTGACCATAATATTTTACTAAGTTCTGCTTCACTGTCATCAAGATTTTCTCTGGCAAACTCTAAAAATCTCTTTTTGTGAACTGTCTTCAACAGAGGTGTCCTCCTTGGTACACGCCAAGGGAGAGCCTCACGGTTCAGGTAACGTCGCACCGTTGACACGTCCACGATTGTTCCACTGCTGGTCAGAAGTGCTTTCAATTCCTTGGAAGTGACTTTTGAATTCTTGTTGACAATTCGAACACACGAACACACATCTCTGTCAGTTAATTTTCTTGGTCGCCATTTCTGCACACGAATAACAGTAGTCCCATTAGCCCTAAATTTTACAATAATATTCCTTACAGATAAAATTTGGATAGTCAAACTTGCTGAAATTTTTCTATATCCATTTGACTGTTCTGGTTGCCGGAATTAAGGCGCATTTTCTTACGCTGATGAAGAACTTGTACTTTTCCTAAAGTCAAAAGCGAGTTCAGTAATTCGATCGCTAAAGTTTTTATCAAGTGATAAGTGAGATTTTTCTGTCATTTACGAATTTGTATTAATACGTGAATTTTTTCACCCGCTTTTCGAGCCCTGTGGCGGGGATTGAACCTGCTTCACTCTCCCCTCCCCCACTATCTGCAACGAGTCACCTTCGGACGAACACTAACCTTGGTCGGACTTTCGAAAAGCGCCTTCGGTTAAGGTAAAGTGCCTGTTGGAAAATATTTCTGGATTGGGTTGGAGACATATACTCTAGGAATTATTTTTTTCAACCTTGGTGATAGACTCTTACATAAATACACACACACATAGTCAACACACACAAAAACACGCTCACTCTGTGGGGCTGATCTTTCAATTTGTTTTCTCCTTATGTTAAAATACGAACAGATGGAAAATAAATGAAAGAGACCCAGCGGATTACACTAAAGACCCTTTTTGATGGCCCCAAGCAGATCGTGGGAGGGTCTTTACAAAAAATTATGGGGATCTAAACATCGCACTTATGAGGCTCATCGGTATACACAATGGCTATGCAGCCATCTGCTCAAAAGAGGCTGATTGTGAATGACTCACCCCCATTAAAGCAGCAGAGTGCTTAAAAACCATTAACTTAAAACCAAACACACCACCTCAAATAAAAAGTCATCGCAGCGTCATCCTTCGCCGACTCGATCCCTGGGTTGGAAGTCACTCCGTGGAAGAAATTCACGCGGAGGTGTGAAAAAACACACTTGGGCTTAAGTTGCTAAGGTAATTAAATTTAAAGACTATCTCATGTGATCAAGATAATCTTTTGCGACACAGAAATGGCGAACAAGGCTGCAGAGGGAGGTATGATCTTCTTTAACGTCCGAGTATGCCCTGAGCAGATCGAGCGTGAGGAGTTTATCGACCTCCAGATGTGCTTTAAGTGCTATAAGTACGAGGGGCACACCACGGCCACCTGCCCCAGGGGTAACGCTCTTTTATGCTCCATTTGCTCATCAGATAAACATTAATGGAGGGGTTGCAATAGCACCTCTTTGAAGTATCTGAATTGTGCAGGAGCGCATAAGACCCTATCCATGGCTTGCCCAGTCAAGAAAGAGATGCTTAAGAAAAATCAAACGAGAAAAGAAAAGATGAAGAAGATAAGGTAAATAGCACCTATGCCAAGGTTAAAAAAGCTGCCATTGCAGAAACTCGGGAAAATAAGACATGCCTGCACGTCGAGAATGAAAACTCGACCAAAATTATGTGTTGCATCTATTATACTCGCATCGCGAATCTCTCCTCCCCGAGGACCTTTGCGAAAGAGCTAAATAAAAGGCTGACGCATAATGGCATGCAGGTAATGTGGTTTCCAGAGAACCCACAGTCCGAGGAGGTTCTAAAAATTAGTCTCAATCCCCAGTGCGAGACTAGTTGCCAGAAACTACTCACCCCCGGCAGCGCCTTAGCTCCTTCCAGGGAACCCAGGATTCAGGCACAGGCAGCGCGAAATGCAAACCCACGCACTGAAAAACAAAACAAACCAATAAAATAAACAAACACTCACACCCAAGCACAAACGGAAATCGAAGTTTCGGTGATTGGGACTGCGAGACCCGAGGGAGGAGCGCATTCGCCGCGCTCCCGGAAAAGCTCGTAGCTTCCGACGTCCAAGGTCGTCCTTTTCTTGTAAGAGGGAATCTATGCACGTATACCACTCAAGAAAAATAAACTTGAAGGTCTACGCCCCCAAAAGTTCCCCTTTCCCAAAGGAGATGACTTCCCTTGATGTAACTGAAGGAGTAATATCCGGAAAGTACAGATACGAATTTTCTTCGGACGACTGCACGGAAAAAGAAGTCGTCGAGGAGGCTTACTTCAAGGGCTGAATTAAAATAGCTCTCGAAACCTTCACTACCCTCACAGACGGCGAACACAGGCAAAAAACGCAATGGAAAAACGACTACGCCACCAAACACTCCACAAGAGCCCAAGCTACTTAGAGAATAAATCCTACCTACAACACATACCCAGGAATCTAACGTGAATAAGGCAATGGACCAATTAAAAATACTATATTTTAATTTAAACGGTTGGACCGAGAAAAGACTACTTTACGGTAACATAATACGACAAATTGACCCAGACTTTGTATTTATCTCAGAACACGGGGTAGATACAGACAGAAACCCAATAAAAAAATTTCCATACGAAGTTATAACCAGAAATCACAGCGGAGAACGATTTGACGCTTGTGCAATTGCTGTGAAAAAAGGTATTGAATACAGAAAAATAAGTGGGCTCGATGAATGTTACTTAGCTTTGGAGGTACGTACGGCAGTGGGGCCCCTGGTTCTTGCAACAGGGTACCAGCCCTTAAGGAGAGGGTACTTACCCCTCCATAACCTCCTGTAGCTTTGTGGTCACGGCAGAACCGTTCTTTTTGCCGGCGACCTCAATGCGACCAGTGCTGCCTCAAACTATATATCGACCAACCAAGCAAGCAGGAATCTCGAGACACTTATTGACAGACAAATTATGACAAGAATTGGACCAAACTTCCTCACATGCATCACACAAAGATCAGCCACAAAGCCAGACATAGTGCTCACCAGCACTTTGTTCCCCTATAATTACTTCGTTGAACCGGGCCCTCCTGTCCCCAGCGACTACCAGGCTATCCTTATTAAAATCTCCATTGTCCTTATTCAGGTCCCCATCCCAGAACGCAAGAGTTTCTCTCGCGCCAACTGGGATACGTATAAACAACTCCTCGAAAATTACATTCACAACCCCTTAATTGAAGCAAATTAAGAAGAAATCGACGAGGAGTTAGATAAAATTACCAATCAATTAATAAAAGCCGATAAGGAAGCCATTTGCCGATTTAAGTATCAAACTCTTCCGACCCCTTCTTGGACCCCTAGAATGAGATCTCTCGCGAGGGAATACGGGGAACGTATCAATGAAGTGAACCTAACTGGCCCCAACATCACTACACATAGACGAGCACGACAAATACGCGAATAACTAATGACACTCATTAGGGAACAGCAGAATGTACTTTGGGACAATATAATAGGCAGATTTGACTTAGAAAACGACTCACGTACATTCTGGCAGGATGTAAAAAGACTAAAAGTAGGACAGATACAGACGTCAATAAAACTCCCTCGAGACAACACGGAAATTACTGAGATTGATAAAATCGAGGAAGAATTCAGACTCTTCTGGGTATCTATTTTTAAGATATCCCAGGAGGAGAATGACAACTTTGATTTAGACCTCGAACAGAATCAATGAATAACTAAACGACCAGATCCACAGAACCTACCCTGATCATTACGTGACGCAAGAAAGAAATATGGAGGGATACGGCAGTAAAAATACTGCCAAGGAACTCTCGAAAACTTTCAAATCCTTTCGTCAACGAGCACCTGAGCGTACAGGACTAACACGGCAAAATTTCGCAAAAGCCCCACCTAACATCGTAATGGGGCTTATGAATATCATGAATGTTTACCTGAACGTGGGCTTCTTTCCTGACCACTGTAAGGTAACAAAAATGATATTCATTCTGAAAGCCGGTAAGCCACCGGACAGTCTAGCTAACTTCAGGCCTATATCTCTCTTAGAATTTTCAGGGAAAATCTTTGAGAAGAGAGTGGCCAACAGGATTAACTCCTTCCTCGAAAATAACGCACTGCACAATTACCAATAACATGGTTTCCGAAGGAAGCGGGGAAAGGACACAGCGCTAGTAAAAGCTGAAAGACGCCGGGCAAATCTAGTACTCCGAGACGCCAAAAAAGGCCTTTGACAAAGTATAGATAAGAGGCCTGCAATACGAAATTTTAAAACTGGGCCTCGACCCCATACTTGAAAGGATACTCTGCCATTACGCAATGGATAGGAGAGCGTATGTGCACGTAAAAGGCTTAAATGACCATGAGTTCGAACTCGAGGCGGGGGTGCCACAAGGCGGGTGTATAAGTCCCCTGCTTTATAATATATATAGAATCGACCTTCCCCAACCTCTGACAGAAGGTTCATTATACGTCCAATTTGCGGACGAGATATCGATAATCTGCACGACACCTTATCGGAATGTGAATTTATGGCATAGAGTACGGCGGTAGAAATCGAAAACATCGACTCTTTCGAGAGAAGATGGAAGATGTCTACCAATGCCCCAAAGTTCCATATAATTCCACTATTCCGACGGACCCTCGCAGATATCCGTTTGGGGGTGTACGCATCCCATACCGCACGGAGGGCACGGTTCTGGGACCCTGGATTACGACTAGTGGTTATAGGAGTCATGTGAAAAGGATCTCGGCGAATGCACGGAGGGACCTTGGTGAATTCTATCGATTCATGGACCTAAGTTCCTCCAATAAACTCAAAGTCTACAATGCGTGCATCGAATCCAAACTCCTGTACTCCCAGTCCTTACAAACGCGAGTCCTCAGACCCAAGTCCTTAAACTGTAAAGGGTTCAAAATAAGGCTGTCTTAATTATAGCGAGAACCTGAAGGAGAAAGAGGAGAAGGCAGAGTGAGCTCCATGGTAAACTGAGGGGGACCCCCATAATACGATTTCCGACCACTTCTTGGTCAATTTTAAATTCTATATTCCCTACTACCTACCTCCTCGCTCGTCCCGAGATTCTACTCCTTTCCGGCGACTATCGTCAATTGATACTACTTCTCTCTTTAACGACGTTGTTTCTGCCCTACCTCTTATTGATACTACTGTTTCACCTGACCAAACCTTAACCTCTCTGCACCAATTATTACTCGCCTGCCTTGACGTGCACGCCTCCCTTATCACTCCTTCTTCAAACTACCATCACCGCTTTCCTTGGTTCACCATGGAACTCCTTCGTTCAAGGAGGTCCTTACGGGCTCATGAACGAGTCCTTCGTAAAGCACGCTCCCGTGGGTAGGACACGACCTCCCTCTCACTTGCCTATCGCCTTTCTACTTCGACTTATTCTTCTTCCAAATTAAAATCAGCGCGCGAGGCTCATTCATGCAAACTTTTGCCTGAGAGCAAGAATGATCCTCGGACTATCTTTCGTCTCCTCTCTCGTCTTTCCTCGCCTAGCCGCATTTCCCCCAACTCTTCCCCATCAATCCCTATATTCTTTCTAATTTTTTCTCTGATAAAGTTATTAACCTTCGCGCCGTAATACCCCAGTCGTCTGAAAAAAAACCCGAGATGTTCTCTCTGACCATACTCCATTGCCGCTTAATGTCCTCACTCGGGCCTCCTCTGAGAAAGTAACTGCCCTGATATCACGCTCTAACAAATCTGGATCCCCTAAGGACGTCTTTCCACCCAAACTCTTCCACCAAATTCTCCCTGATGTCCTCCCACTGATTCTTCATCTCTTTAACGCTTCACTTGGCACAGAGGTGGTTCCGTCTTCCTTCAAACATGCCCCAATTTGTCCTATCTTAAAAAAACACACCTTAATCCCTCTGAACCATCTAGCTATCGCCCTATCTCACAGCTTCCATTCCTCTCTAAGATCTTCTAGAGAGTGGTTTTCTTTCGCCTTAACCCTGGAACACTAACCATCAGTTCACTACACACCACTACTAACCATGGGTATATAATACCCGATTTGAAAAAAAAAAATATTAAATATACAGCTTTAATGGAATAGATTTACATGAAGGCACTTCAAACTTTGAACTTTGACTTAACATTAAGAAAAACTGAAAAATGTATTATTTCGGTATGAAAAACATGTACTGAAAAATATCGCTATAAATAGGAAATTTAAAAAAAAAAATGATAATCAGATGGCTTCAATACTTTTCATACGACCTACCAGGTCTTGTGGGTAACTGCTGAAGGAGGTACTGGTCCCGAGCTGCTGCGGCTTCTGTAAGGATGAGAGATGAAAAAAGGCCCTATTTTGAGTTACCAAAAAAAATGACTTTTTTACAAAAATATTTATTATGAACTGAAATGACTGCAGCAATTGACTATCTATTTGTTATGTACAACTAAATAAAGTCTTCAGGTGCATTTCTACCTACCTCAGCCTCATACACAGTTGCCACAGGCGGTGTAGTAGTGGTTGGGACACACAGCTCGTTGGCAGGACACACACCAGAAGCATGTTTTTTTGCCTGCCTTCGAGAGTCACACAACACAGCGCACCATGGCCTCCCTAATCTGTGCTGCAGGTGTTCCAGCATTTTGTGAATGTCAAGCAGGGGTGGGCAGCTCAAAGACAGTGTATATGTGATTCTTGAGCTGCCTCGGCAGAGTTTGACTTGCGAGCCGATGCACTGCCCAGGGTTTGACCAGTTCCATAGCCAACACCTGCATAAATTGCGTCCTCTGAATATGTTTGCACCTGTCTTTTGCATGTTTTCACCATGGATGATCCAGGAGTTGATGACCACAGCATTCAGCATGCCGAAGAACAAACACGCAGAGGGGCCACCTCTTGGTCTTCCTGCCACACGAATATTGGCTACATATTTGGTCAAAAGTGTCCACTCCCACTTTAGTCCTGTTGTAGTCCTCAATGATGGTTGGCTTCCCACTGTTGGCTAAGGACTTGTTTCCATGTATTGAAGACAGGAGGAGGACAATTTTCTTGCTGGAAGGGGTGTCAGGCACATAGTACACCAGTGTCATGTCCTTCGTGAATAGGAAGGCACTGGAACCTGGTGTCCGTGTGGTCTTGTCCTTCATCTCTTCTGGTATCTCCGACTTGTTCCCCCTTACTCTCCTAATCAGCGTCATCCCACAATTGTGCAGCATATCCTGGATGAGGGGCACAGAGGTGAATCAATTGTCAGTTGTCACATTCCTGTTGGTGTTGTAGTAGCGCTGTGTCAGGTCCTTGGTGAAGGACTGGCCAAGGTTTTGCCCGTCTCTCGGCCATGTCCCCTGCTTCCCAAGATAGGGAATCCCTGACAGCATGTACTTGCTCTTGACATCATTTACCATGACGATCTTGATGCCGTACTTCGCTGGCTTATTTTGGATGTACATTCGAAAGGGACAGTTACATCGGAAGGCAGGCAACTGCTCGTCAACAGTCAGAAACTCGTGTGGGCTATAGTGGGTGCCACAGGCCTCAATGAAAACATCCCACACCTTCCTGATTGGAGCATATTTATCGGTTTCTCTTCGCTGTTCTCTGCTATTGGAGTCATCAAACCCTATGCCGTTGAGGAGGAAAGTAAAGCGCCCATCAGACATAACTGCCCTATAGAAATTGGCATCAACTGTAGAGCTCCAGACATCCTTAGTGGAGAGGTGGTTGTCTCTCCTGTAGCCACTAAAGATCAGTGCCCAGAACATGGCACGTATCTCCTCACGTGCTGTGCGATGTACTGTGGCCTTCTGCTGCTTGTACTTTGCTGCATCAATGTCTATATTCTGGTTGGTCCACTGCACAATTTCGCTGATGAGTTCATCTACAAAGAACAAAGAGAAACAGTTCTCTGGGCTGTTGGCTTGGGAAGCTTGTTGGGTGGGGACAAGCCGTAAACCTTGCAATATATTTCTTGCAGGAGTACGTCCTGATGCTGCTGCATATGGCCTACTGCTCCACACAAAGACTTTTTTTAGTTTTAATGGTAGCTGTGTTGAAGTTTACAACCGGCTCATCAGGATTGGTTGCAGGTACACGGCGTCGTCGTCCACGGGGAGCAGCAGGGGCAACAGCAGGTGGAGCAGCAGGGCCAGCAACAGGGGCAGTAGCAGGTGGAGCAGCAGAGCCAGTAACAGGGGTAGTAACAGGTTGAGCAGCAGTGCCTGCCACAGGCAAGGCAGGGCTACCACGCACTACTTTCCTTCTTTTCTTTCTTGGTGGTCCATCATCCAAGTCACTATTGTCACTGCTGTCACTGTCACCCGGTTGTAGCACATATTCAGTATCAATGTCACTGTCATAAAAACTTTCACACTCCACATTGTCAGCTTCTTCATCGAACTGTGCAATAAAATATTGTCTATTTCACTCTGTGCAATTGATTTCTTACGCAAAGCCATGTTTAATAAACCTGTAATCTGAAAGGGTAAAAAATATTTGTAAGTAACACACAAACACTGTTTACGCCGATCACTAAAATAGTACGTAAACACTAACCCCGGGTAGGTACCACCCGACGTGCACAACACCCTGTATCACCAACCACGGGTATGCAGTACCTAAACGTAGGCCTACAGCACGGGGAAGTAGAGAGAGCGAGACGACGTGACCTTCCCTACACTGTCGAGCAGGCAACTGCAGTTACTCAGCACGCGGGCACCCTCGCAGCGCGGGAACCATACTCATTGACAATGACGTCGCTGCTCTGGGTACCTCCTACCCATGGTTAGAGTTCTAGGTTTAATGACCATATTTCTAACTGCAATATCGATGAAATGTACCACTCGGGGTTCAAAGCGAAGCACTCTGCTGAAACCGCTCTTATTAATGTTTCAGACGGTTTACATAGAGCAGCCGATAGGGGTTGTACGTCCATTCTAGTCCTCCTAGACCTCTCCTCTGCTTTCGATACCATCGTCCACACTGTCCTCCTTGAACATCTTCACACTTTCCTTGGTCTCTCGAGCACTGCACTTGATTGGTTCCGCTCATACCTCTCCTCCCGCATTCAGTCGGTCGCGCTCGATAACCTCTCCTCCGAGCCGGCGCCTATTCATTTTGGGGTTCCTCAGGGCTCAGTCCTTGGCCCCCCTCCTCTTTCGCATCTACTTACTTCCTCTTGGCTTCCTTCTTCGCGATTTGGGCCTGTCCTTCCACCTCTATGCCGATGACACTAAGATATACTTTCCTCATCCCCTGTGTTCTGCTCTCAATCAATTACCAAGCTCCTTTCAGCCTACACCTCCATAAACGAATGGCTGTCTGCCAACTTTCTCAAACGTAACCACGATAAATCTGAAGTTCTCCTTGTTGGTACAGCTTCGATGGTAGAGAAATCTAAAGCTCTCTTCCCCTCCCTTAACCTTGGGAAAACCAATGTTGCCTTCTCTGTTACCGTCAGTAATCTTGGTGTTATTTTCGACGAGCAGCTCTCGTTTAAACCGCACATTCATCGTATATGTAAGTCTTCCCTCGGTTTCCTCCGCAACTTCTCAAGTGTTCGATCCCATTTTGATAGACGAAGTCTTGAGACTGCTATTCATGCCTTCGTCACCTCACGCTTAGACTACTGCAATTCTCTTCTAGTGAATCTCCCTTTTTCGTCACTTCGCCCTCTACAACTAGTTTAAAACTATGCTGCCCGGCTCCTCCCTTGCCGCCCTCGGTTCTCTCCTTTGATGCCTCTGTTACAGGAGCTACACTGGTTACCTATTGGTTTCCGTACCCACTATAAAATTCTTCTCATCATCTACAAGGCCCTAAACCTCGAGGCTCCGCATAATATCTCGTCTGCCCTCTCCCGTCGTCAAACTCCTCGGGCACTCCGGTCTAGCCTCGCTCCCATTCTGAACACTCCTCGTTCTGTCCTCTGATTGATAGGTGACCGTTTCTTCTCAGTTTGTGCTCCTAGACTCTGGAATGCTCTTCCTTCCGAAGTCCGACCCTCTCACTCCCTTGCTACTTTTAAACGTCTCCTGAAGACTCATCTCTTCAGAATTGCCTTCTCTCCCTGAAGGGCGCATTATAAATACCTATTTTATTATTATTATAAACGTGGAGCTTCACAAAAGAGCAATAAAGATCTGGAACACCGTACACCGGCACCTCCCTCCCGAGTTTGTGCTCGAGCAAATGAACTTTAATGACGCAAGACGCAAAATCATTTAAAAGTAGCAGACTGCTCATCAACAACAACATAAACCCAACGTTCACGTAAAATTCCAATCACGAAACAAACGCACACAAAGCCAACATTTTAAAACTCATTTTCTTTTCTTTTTTTCTGCCTTTGAATTAGTAAAATTCTAATTTTCCAAAGCGTGACCAGTTCGCTAAAAGACTTCTTATTTTTCTTTAGCAAAAATAAATAAAAATAAAAGAAAACAACAACAACAAAATATACAACGCAAAATCAGGACCTAAAAACCCAGATTAAAAATACTTCACCAGCAGTAGGGAGCAAAATTCCCTCTGCTATAAAGGCTTGAAGGCCTTTTTTGTATATATATATTTTATTATATATACTTAATACAAAAAAAAACCCCGCAAAGAAAGCGAGAGATACTATTTCACCAGGGATCTGTACTTTCATTCTATTTTCATTTCACTTTCCTATTATTTTCCCCAATTTTGCTCACTACTAAACACCTCTACTACTATATTCTCACTTATTTATGTCCAATGTCCAATATATCCATTTCCTTGGTTGTGCAGCTCAATTATACGATTATGATATGCTTCTGAGTGTTCGGATTTCTTCACCGCATTGCTATTTCAAAATTATTGTAGAGATGATTCTTCAGCCGTTTCTAATACCATAATAAACACCCAAAAAAGTTAGCCATGCAAGTAACTTGCTGTCCTGAATTAGTCTAGAATATACCATCAGTCATTCTCGAACATTCTTTACCAATAATTTTAATAATTTAATTTGTTAAATCAGTATTATGTAAACTTTGCCAATACTTTTACTTCTTGTGTATTTTCTAATAAACACCATGTTTAATGTTAATGTTTTATTTTATTATCATTTATACATCATAATATGATTTTATTTTAGGCTAATATAATTAAATATAATATAAATATGTACATTACGAACTAGTATCGTATAAAAATTCGTAAATTACAAAATTTGAGATGTGTTGCGAATTGATAAAACCTGGTTATTTTTCGGTTTATGCCCTCTCGAATTCCATGGGCGCTTTGTTATAAATATCTCTATTTTTTAAAAATACGCAAAAGCTATATAATGTATAACGTAGATATACTCTATAGCAGTCAAGTGCTTCTTCTTCTAAGTTAAAGATGAAAAGATTTGCGAGAGGGGCGGCAATAGGACTTCCCATTGCCAGGCCATCTATTTGGTGAAAAAAGTTTCTCATATACCGGGTGTCCCAGAAAAAAGTTAACCGTACTTTGAATTAGCATAACTCCAAAACTATTATAGATTTTTGGATTCTGCAAAAGGTGTTTTATTTAACAACTATTTATCTGTCGATCCTAGGAATTTCATTAAATTCCCTTCTATGATATTGATACACTAATGGGTTTAGTGGAGGCTTTCAAAAATATGTTTGCACAAGGAATAAAAAAAATAATGAAACGAAGCCTAGGAAGGCTAGGCCACCGTGCACTTTCAAGAGAAGCTTAGAGAGCCTAGGTCACTCTGCGATTCTTCAAGAAAAGCCTAGGCCATTTTACAGTGGTTTTTCAGCCACGCTGTGCTATGGTTTCTTCATTATTGCTTACTAAGCAAATCAAGGCGTTTCTGTATAAAAGTTTACTTCCATAGAACCTTCTTAATCATGCAGTTAACAAAAGATCAACGCGTATTTGTAGTCACAAACTTTATTAAGACTGGCACGATTAAACAAGTACAAGATTCATTTGAACAACGTTTTCTAGGTAGGCACCCACCAAGCAAGCCCACAATTCGGAAAAATGTTCGCAAATACCAACATGAAGGAACATGCTTAAATTTAAATAAAGGTCGTTCAGGTCGTATGAGAACCATGAGAACAACAGAAAATGTTCAGATGACACTTCTTAAAAATCCACATGTATCAGTCAGAAAGAATGGGTTACAAATGTCAAAGTCATCAATTAACCGCATTATTAAACATGAATTAAAATGGCATCCCTTGAAACTGATTTTCCTCGTCGTAGACAATTTGTCGAATGGCTTCTCCATAAACCTGCTCGTTTCTTGAAAAACATTTTGATTGATGACGAGGCAGCCTTTTTCATGAATGGAAAAGTAAATAGCCATAACATTCGGCAATATGCGCCGATGAACCACCCCCCAGCTTTAACTTTGACACACGTATTTGTCAGCAGAAAGTGTCTCTGCGGATCGGATTATGCGGGAATGGCTATCTTGTCGGCCCATTGTTTTACGAGAATAACTTGAATGGTACTGCCTACTTGAGCATGATCCACGAAAGGATCTTCCCGGAACTCCGCCAGATTTACGGCAATCAATTCAATAGACTTTGGTGGATTCAGGACGGCGCACCAGCTCATAGACAGCTTGCTGTAAGAACAAAACTAAGAGAAACGTTTGACAACCCCATGAAATTGAATGGCTCCCAAGATCCCCTGACTTAACACCGTACGATTATTTCGTATGGGGATATCTAAAGAATTAAGTGTATTCTACTCCACCACAAAGCATCAACCAGTTAAGAGATAGTATCAAACGTGAAGTCAATAGACTTAAGGAAAATTACAAGTTAATCAAAAAAGTTGTTCAATCAATGCGATCAAAGGCGCAACTGTGCTTGGAAAGAAATGGAGGACACGTGGAAGGAAACGGTGCTTAGAAAATTAAAAAATGAATTTTATTACTCATATGAAGAGGTATTTTTGTTAAAAATGGATTTAAATATAATTGTTGATTTTAAACTTCGAAGTTTCATTATTTTACTTCCTTGCGCAAACATAATTTTGATAGCCTCCACTAAACCCATTAGTGTATCAATATCGTAAAAGGGAATTTAATAAAATTTCTATAATCGACAGATAAATAGTTGTTAAATTTGATTTGTTTTGCAGAACTCAAAAATCTCTAATAGGTTTTGAGTTATACTAATTCAAAGTACGGTTAACTTTTTTTCTGGGACACCTTGTATAGGACCCCTCAATTCACTTCCCTGGGCCAAACTCTCACCATTTCTTAAGAATTCATTTCCCGGAACACATTTTATACCAATTTTTCAAAACATAAGCAAAGTATAACATATTTTCAACATTAAAGAAAAAATACCAACGCTGCTTTGATCCTCCATCATATATGAATTCACCCGTTCGAGATGTAATTCCGAGGTGTATTTAGGATCGACACAGCGCACACTACATACCCATATTTGCGCACATTTAGGCATCAGCAATAGAAGTGGAGCCCCCACTCACTACTCTCGAATTCTTCCTTATCCGAATACACTACGAAAACAGACATACACACCATAAATCAAACCTAAATAATTTTTCAATTCAAGACACAGCAAACAACGAAAACCAACTACGTAAATGGAATCTATTTATATTAGATTTAAAAAACCCACTTTAAACTTTGACACAAGCTCATTTCCACTTTTACTAAAATTATAATCATCCACAAATTACACACGCCAAATCCACTCACTCCAAAACAACCCTTATCTTTCAAATATTTCTATTATCTTCCCATTTTTACAATGAAGACACCCCAAACTAATTAATCTCAGTTTTATTTAAAAACAAAAACATATTTCCTATTCCCTAATAGTTAAAAGCCCAGCATTTTTATAATTTGGATATTACCACCTCTGCTGCTTCCCATTTCCCATATAATTAATTTACAAATATCTGATAATTTATCTAAAAAATTCTTATGTTTGTATATATTTATAATCTCAAATCCTTGAGAATGGGTTCCTACCCGAAACGTCGGTACCAAGAAGTTATAATATAGTAATGAACTTCCTAAATTTAGCCTGCTTATTTATCCTAAAAATACGTATACCCGTCTGCTCTCTTAATATATATATATATATATATATATATATATATATATATATATATATATATATATATATATATATATATATATATATATATATATATATATATATATATATATATATATATATATATATATATATATATATATATATATATATATATATATATATATATATATATATATATATATATATACGAGGGGCGGTCAATAAGTTTTGCGAATCGGTAGGGCAAAACAGAGGAAGGGGGATGGCTTTTTGTGCGGATGTTAGGACAAGTTATGACAAGTCAGGACCTGTAGCCGGATGCTCATGCCTCGTCTATTTAAGAAGCAGTAGCTGATCACAGATCGTCAGTCACAAATTTTTCAACAATGGAGAAGGTTTAGCACTGCGCAGTGATCAAATCTTTGACCAAGGAAGGCAAGAATGCAAAAGAGATCCATGAACGCATGGTTGCAGTGTACACCGACACCGCCCCTTCTATGCAACCATTGTTCGCTGGAATTGGGAGTTCCGCCATGGTCGTGAGTCCCTTGAAGATGACCCCTTCCAGGACGCCCGCCAGACGTGACCAACGAGGACAATATGGCCCGTATGGAGAGGATGATCCTCGGAAATTGACGGGTGAAGGTCGAAGAAATCGAGCGAAAACTTGGAATATCACATGGAAGTGTTATGAACATCATCCACGACAATTTGGCCATGAACAAGGTCTCTGCCCGTTGGGTCCCTAGAAACCTCATGCCCCATGATCGACTTCAACGTCGTCAAAGTTCGAGAGCTGCTGCTCCTGTACAACCAAAACCCGGCCGGATTCGAGTCACGCATAGTGACAGGTGATGAAACGTGGGTCCATCGCTGGGATCCCAAGACCAAGATCGAAAGCATGGCCTGGAAGCACACGGGCTCTCCGACCCCCATCAAGTTTCGGACACAACCCTCAGCCGGAAAGATCATGGCCACCATCTTCTGGGATTCTAAGGGAGTGTTGATGGTGGACTGTGCGCCTAGTGGAAGTACCATCACAGGCCAATATTACGCCGAGAAACTGGATGGGTTGAAGAAGTGCATTCGTCAAAAGCGGTGCGGCAAGTTGACACGCGGTGTCCTGCTTCTCCACGACAATGCCCCTGTCCACAAGGCTAGAGTTGCACAAGCTGCCCTGCGCGAGTGCGGATTCGAAGAGCTCAACCATCCCCCCTACAGTCCAGATCTGGCCCCTAGCGACTACTTTTTATTCCGCCAGCTCAAGGCTGCACTGCGTGGACGCCGGTCTGGGAACGATGAAGATGTCCAGCTCGCCGTCCACGAGTGGATTGAACAACAGTCGGGAAATTTCTGGTTGTCGGGAATTCGAAGCCTCAGGGACAAGTGGCGCAAGTGCATTGAAGTCATATCTCGTTTCCTTATATCTGAATTGCAAAACTTATTGACCGCCCCTCGTGTATATATATATATATATATATATATATATATATATATATATATATATGGTCAACACAAAAAACGGCCCCCAACTTTCGATAGGCCTCATTTCTTAATTTTCGGTAAGGATTGAATGAAACTTTGGTGATAACTAGTTTATTTTGTTTAAAAACATCATATCAAAACATGAGAGTCTTTGGAATTTTTTTCTTTATTCAAGAGCGCGTGTTCGAGATAACCTCCATTTAGTTCTGTGCATTTGATGAGGAGTAGCACAAAGTTGTCCATGAGGTCCTTACGAACTGACCGACTAATGGCTCTGATCTCCTCCCAATGGTTTCCTTGAGTTCCGTGATGGGTCCTGTGTCTTTAAGGTAGCCCCAGAGAAAGAAATCTGGGGGGGCTAAGGTCTGGGCTGTGAGGTGCCCACTTAAAATCAGTCTTGAGACTGATCACACGGCCACGAAAGTTCTCTTTCAGCCACTTTCGGGACAGGTTTGAGGTGTGAGAGCTTGTTCCATCTTGCTGGAACCAAAACTCCACCATAAGCGACGGGAACAAGGTCTGCAGCGCCCTCTTGAAAGTTTTAAGGACCTCAACATACCACTGTTTTGTGCACAGAACTTTTAACTTTACATTAATATACATCTATTGCGTACATTTCATGAAGTTTGATTTCTCCCCACATTATTTTCCCAGGCTCAAATATTTCGACCGACCATTGAATTTGTCTAGTTCCTTTTTGATCAAACATTCTTTCAAATCAGTCTGGCTCACAGAATACTGCTATGTATCTTGTTAGTTTAGCCACAAACAGTTAAACATGGACCTCATAAACATTTTTCCCAAACTTTCTCCCGACTTTATTATCAATCATTTTCACCATTTATCTTTAATCCAATAAATTATTTTGATTAATAATTTCTGCTCTGTTGTGCTCTCTCTCTCTCTCTCTCTCTCTCTCTCTCTCTCTCTCTCTCTCTCTCTCTCTCTCTCTCTCTCTCTCCCTCCCTCTCTCTCTCTCTCTGGAACACACATCAACGAACATTCACTTCAGACAAAGCTCCTCCCACAGAATGCATACTTTATTCTCACATAAATAATTGGACATTATGGAACATTACTACAGTCTACCACAGTCAGCCATATCACTTCAGTAAGCACAAGTCTCTTCCATTCGTCTTCACGTTGTGCGCCCTCCACCCAGAAAGGACTTTTGACTCATCTAAAGTCCACCTATCCACTTCTGCAAGCAGTCCTCGGTAAGTAGGATTCACAAGTCTTTCGTTCCGCATTCACATTTTATCCTTCCACCGAAAAGGGGATTTAAATTTATCGACTCCGGTCATTCATCCTTGAAAAACGTCAAGTTCAAAGTAGTTATTTTTATCAAGTTGTTTATAAATCCAAATACGAATTTATTTGGTGAACACCCTCATAAACGAACTCGAATCTCGAACTTTGATTCATGAGAAAAGAAATATTTGTTCTAATAAAGAACTGGTGACCCCAGCCACAATCAAACATCACATCTCCCTCTCGCTACAAGTGGTAACCACGGAGTGACCTCAAAAATCAGCATTGTGGAGTGACCTCATACATTCATCATCACCGGAATGACCTCAAACATCATCATCATCCAAAGTGACATCGAACATCATCATCATCTACCGGAGTGACCCCATCCCCCCCCCCAAAAAAAAACCACATCTTCTGAATCCATCGCATCAAATTTCGGGAGTCATCATCGAATTCCCTCAGCACACGACACTATTCTAAAGAAGCTTGTTGATTTGAATTCATTTCACAATACACAAGTGTCATTCGTCATATTGCATGGAAGGATAATCCTAATGACGCCCTCTCTAAAGCTCCATCATCAATTGCAACATGCAATCTGTTACACATACACAAACAACACCAGCATTTCAAAATAACACTCGATCCTTCATGCCATGCAATACATTCATCTACTCCTTCCTCTTCTATTATTGATTATCCAGCCCTTGCAAGATCCCAATCAACACATTTGTAACTTACAAAACTACAAGACGATTATATTATCTCCCTTAGGTTTTAAAGAGTACCACTCCCTTTCTCACTTCACTCTCTCATTTGCGATTTATGAAAAGGTTTTGTACAATCTTATCTCACTTCCGAATTTCGCAAACTAATCTTTGATTTTCATCATAATCTTGACCATTTAGATACAAGAGCCACTCAAATCTGCCTCATACCGATTTTTCTGGAAAGGAATGAGACAAAATATTCGATCTTGGGTTTGTAATAGCCTTTCATGTCAGAAGGCAAAAGTGCAAAGACAGACAAAGCCACCTTACGCACAATTTACTGCACCAGAATCCAGATTTCCAACATTTGGTCGGATTAAGTCAGTGATTTTCCTGCAACTCAGGAAGGCTACAAGTATCCTCTCACAGTTATATGCCGTTTTTCAAAATGAATTGAAGCATATCCATTACAAGACATGACGTCAGAGTGTGCGGTTGACGCCTGTTTCACTCATTACATCTCGAGATTTGCTGCCCCTGTTAAAATAATCTCCAATAATAGCCTTCAATTCCATTCAGGATTATTTCAGGAATTACTAAAGCTAACTGCCAGAGAACACATTTTTACATCGCCGACGAACGCCTATGGCAACTCTGTGTTATAAAGATGCCATCATACCCTAAAAAGCTCCCTGCTAGCCAAAGGAGATCCTAGTGATTGGCTAAAAAATTTAGCCGCAACTCTGCTCGCTATGCGTAACAATCCCAGTCAAGAGACAGGATATTCTCACGCACAAGTCGTTATGGCACTCCCTTACGACTCCCAGGTAACTTGTTTGTTACCAGAGACACAGATCCTTTATAACACAAAACAATACAACAACATCAGAAAACATGAAGTCACTTGCCCCAATAACTTCCAGTCCTCTTTTGAAACAAGATACTTGTATTCACAAGGAGCTTGATACTTGCACTCATGTTTTCCTAAAAGACACACAGATTTGCCCCAGTTTTTCGACATTCTACAAAGGCCCATATAAGATCTGAAAAAGATATCGGCATTCATATACTCCCCAAGGACCCATGGCCCCTTGAAGGCACACATCCGCAATATCAAACCAGCACACGTCGATCCCCCCACAAATTCTGCCGCAAATGGTACAGATAGTTCTTCAGTGCCAGCCCCTGACACTCTTTCCCCCAAACATCTAACACGCTCCCTTACTGGCAATCTACGAAATAACACAATCCAGCTCATACCATCACGCACGCGTTGAAATCTATATAGTATGAGCAAACTGATTTCCTTCACCATTGATCAATATTTTCATTTTTTCACCAATCCATGTACTTTTTAAATGTTATGATGAGTTGATGGGTGAGGCGATTAATTTGCGACGACAAACAACTTTTAGATTCTTCTGTGCACGATTTCATTAAATCTTTATAAAAGAAAATTACCCCTCAACCAATTCATTTTTGTCCTTCGACTTTCAGACTAAATTGACTCATATACATTCATTTGACTTACAGTTGGACAAAAATTACATAGACCACCGTGTTCCAAAATGTATCGTTAAGATTTTAAAATGTAACATTTGTCTACTTAAATTTCATCATGTAAATACCGTGTTAAATATTATGGACTCTGTACAAATTTGATTTAATTATCATGTAGCATAACTATTTCTAATCATTATATTACATTATTGATATTTGTTGTATCGAATTTTAACATTTAGTTCACAAGAACTAATGTGAATTTTATACTCATATATTATTTTAACCGACATTAATGTACAAATTATTTTTATTACATTCATTCATTTAAATTCATAAGTTATATCATATTTCTATTTTCTACATATGCGTAATTATATCAATTTAACCATTTAATTTTCAAAACCAATATTTACACCATTTTGATTCGTCTAAGATACTCGAGACAAAAAGTGTACATCTTATTTCATACTTATTTATTCTATTTACAATGTCAATGTATCATAATTATTATATTTTTACTCATTTGAATAATTCCGATTGAATTATGTCATTATTTTAAATCGAATGTTCGTAATTGTTGTTAATTTCATCTTATTTCATAATTTTTATATTTTATATGTAACCACAAAAATGTAAATACATTTGCTCATTCAGAAGCGGGTTATTCAAAAGAAATCCATCTACACAAACATACTCTCGTATACGGTTTTTTCTCAGGTTTAAATATTACAACCAACCGTTGAATTTACCTAATTCCCTTTTGATCAAACATCTTTCTTTCAAATCAGTCTGGCTCACAGAATACTGGTATATATTTTGCTATTTTAGCACCCAACGGTTAAAGCATGAACCTCATAAGCATTTTTCCCAAACTTTCTCCCGACTTTATTATTAATACTTTTTCAGCATTTATCTCTACTTCCATAAATTTTGGAGGTTAATAATTTATGCTCGAACACACACCAAAAAACATTTACTTCAGACAAGGCTCCTCCTCCAGAAAAGGCCACTCTCTTATCATATTAATAATCGAACAGTATATGACATTAATGATCTACCACAGTCAGTCATATCACTTCAGGAAGCACAGATCTCTTCCATTCATCTTCACGTTGTGCTCCATCTAGCCAGGAACGAATTTTAACTCATCTAAAGTCTACCAATCCACTTCCTCAACCAGTCCTCATCGACCCCAGTCATTCATCCTGAAAAACGTCAACTTCAAAATAAGTTATTTTTATCAAGTTGTTTATATAGCCAAATACGAACTTAATTTTTGAACACCATCATAAACGCACTCGAATCCCGAACTTGGATTCATAAGCAGAGAATAAATATTTGTTCTAATAAAGAACTGGTGAACCCCGCCACAATCAAGCATCACCCCTCTCTCTTGCTACTCGTGCTACAAGCAACTCATATATATGAATATATATATATATATATATATATATATATATATATATATATATATATATATATATATATATATATATTGGAAGATATCACATTAACGTGATGTATATCAGTGATAGATAATGGTAAACCACAATATTTGAATCAAGATTTAATTTATAACTATCGGACTAGTTTTGACAAGATGCCATTTTCAACTAATAATGAAGAAACTAGGCAAGGAGCACACTATATATAAGGTAAGACACATCGTAAACAAAATGAAACAGCAGGAAACAATCTGAAAAAAAAACTCGAGTGAAGCTGACGTGAATGACAAGCTAAACAAAATGAAATGGAACCAGAAACAATCAGGAGAGTTGCTAATCCTCGAGACACATTGCGTCCGGGGGCTTATAAATACGATTGAAGACTCTATTAATTATATATTTGTTAAATTTGTATTGCCCTTCAGATAAATTGAAATTATAAACTTTGTTGATGATGATTGATTCCGCAATTCTCCTCTCAATATAATTGTTTGATTTATAAATAATTTTGACATGGTTAAAATCAATTATATGGTCGTGCTTTTGCATGTGCGTAAAGAGACTTGAAGAGTTCGTACACCCTCTGTTATCAGCTAAATGTTCTTTCATCCTTTTATTAAGTGGCCTGAATCTCCGATGTACGGGTATGTTAATTTGCAATTATCGCCTGGTATACTGTAAACTCCAGCATCACGATTTACCATTATCTTTCATATATATATATATATATATATATATATATATATATATATATATATATATAACACTGAAAACCAACTACGTACACTAAAATCTCTTTATATTAGATTTACAACACCCTACAACCCTACTTTAAATTCCGATACAGGCTCATTTCCAGTTTACTACAACTATAATCACCCACGAATTACACTCGCTAAATCCACTCCCCTCATTTCCCCCCCAAAAAAAGAACCCATACTTTTCGAATATTTATATTATCTCCCTTTTTTACAACGAAGACACCCAAAACTAATTAATCTCAGTTTTATTTTAAAAAGAAAAACATATTTCCTATTCCCTAATAGTTAAAAGCCCAGCATTTTTATAATTTGGATATTACCACCTCTGCTGCTTCCCATTTCCCATATAATTAATTTACAAATATCTGATAACTTATCTTAAAAATTCTTATGTTTGTATATATTTATAATCTCACATCCTTGAGAGTGGGTTCCTACCCGAAACGAACGTCAGTACCAAGAAGTTAATATATAATAATGTACTTCCTAAATTTAGCCTGCTTATTTATCTTAAATATATATATATATATATATATATATATATATATATATATATATATATATATATATATATATATATATATATATATATACATATATATATATATATATATATATATATATATATATATATATATATATATATATATATATATATATATATATATATATATATATATATATATATATATATAGAGATATATATATATATATATATATATATATATATAAGGGGCGGTCAATAAGTTTTGCAATTCGGATATAAGGTAACGAGATATGAGGAAAAGTATTTTATTATTTTTCAATATAACTACCCTCGACTTCAATGCACTTGCGCCACTTGTCCCTGAGGCTTCGAATTCCCGACAACCAGAAATCTCCCGACTGCTGTTCAATCCACTCGTGGACGGCGAGCTGGATATCTTCATCGTCCCCAAAACGGCGTCCATGCAGTGCAGCCTTGATCTGGCGGAATAAAAAGTAGACATTAGGGGCCAGATCTGGACTGTAGAGGGGGATGGTTGAGCTCCCCGAATCCGCACTCGAGCAGGGCAGCTTGTGCAACTCTGGCCTTGTGAGCTTTGACAACGTTGAAGTCGATCATGGGGCGTGAGGTTTCTAGGGACCCAACGGGCAGAGACCTTGGTCATGACCAAATTGTCGTGGATGATGTTCATAACACTTCCATGTGATATTACAAGTTGTGGCTCGATTTCTTCGACCTTCACCCATCGATTTTTGAGGATCATCCTCTCCACATGGGCCACATTGTCCTCCTTGGTCACGTCTGATGGGCATCCTGGATGGGGGTCATCTTCAAGGGACTCACGACCATGGCAGAACTTCCTATTACAGCGAGCAATGGTTGTATAGGAAGGGGTGGTGTCGGTGTACACTGCAACTATGCGTTTATGGATCTCTTTTGCATTCTTGCCTTCCTTGGTCAAAATTTTGATCACTGCGCGGTGCTCAACCTTCTCCATTGTGAAAAAAAATTGTGACTGACGATCTGCAATTAGCTACTTCTTCTTAAATAGATGAGGCAGGAGCGTGCGGCTGCAGATCCTGACTTGTCCTAACTTGTCCTAACACTCCCACAAACAGCCATCCCCTTTCCTCGGTTTTGCCCTACCGATTCGCAAAACTTATTGACCGCCCCTCGTATGAATGCAATGTCCTGCAGGAAAAAATGAAATGGAGTTTTCGAGTACTTTCGAACTTTATTAAGTTCCTTATCAAGGATAACTACAAGAAATAGTATTATATTAGAGGTATATATACGAAAGAAAAGTATAAAAGACCGCCTCAAAAACAAGAAATCACCAATGAGGAAGACGGAAGGGGGAAGGTAAAGATTCACATTAAGAATTACAAGAAGCAGGTTGTAAGGTCAAACTGAGAAGACGAAAGGGTAACTTACCCGTGTAAGATCTGCCAGGAAAAAACGTACATATCTGTGCTTTGCCCCATCCCTTTCAAACGCGATGTAAATTTGTGACTACCTCCGGGGCAGATTATGACTTTAGAATCGGATGTGGAAGTAGCCAAGGGTTCCCTTAATTCAAAACTCCATTCAGATTTCCTACTTCCTACTCTGACCGGGTATCTTGGATTGGGGAGTACATTCTTTCCTGTGAGTTGCCTACTCGATCTAGCGAACCAAAGGTCGTACATCTCTGAATCCGTCGCTTCCCAAATGGGTGCCAATCTGGAGGAATTACCCTCGTATTCGTGTACGATCAAAACATTCATCGGGTCCAAAATCACACGCATATGGGAATTGGAGGCGGTCTTTTGCTTCGGATCTCTCCAAATGTCGATCAAATTCTTGGTCGATCCAAATTTAAACTTGGATTTTACGGTAAAAGGAGTTGAAGGTGCAATTCTGGTCCTGAAGGAAAAGGATATCCCACTGGCAGACGAGGCCATTTCCCAACCCTTTGTTTAAAGGGATAGAATAACGGGAATAGGGTGTCTACTGGATTTGACGCCATACAAAATATGAAGTTCTCATATAGGCGTTGCGTTGCATGGGGAGAGCCTCTCTGGAGACAGAGAAGGGCCTGATACTTTACGTAAGTATCACCAAATAAGCGATACCTCGATAATAGGAGGTCACTCGCGGTACCCCTTGCCCCAGGCCGCCATGCTTCAAAAAATAGCCATTGATTCTCAGTTGGTTGCAATTACCAATTCACGGGTGGGCTGGCACGTTGGGGAGCACTTCACTCCCAATTACTACAAACATCCCCCACGACACTCAAAAGACTTGTACACGGATAATGGTAATTTCCTTCTAGGTGGTAATCCAAAGGGGGGCCGGCTCCACCGATTCCAAGAACGAGGTGGGAAATGAAATTAATTGCCCCAAGGGCCAGATTTGGAACCGGAGGCTGACGAAATTTTCGAACAGGTAGCCTTCTTATTTCCACCCTTTGAATTTCCCAAAATCGGAACTTGAATTAGATTTGGGCCTAGAGTATTTGTTTTCCCTAGAATCTCTCGAGTTGAAGGAAGCCGATGCGGAGTCGATTAATAGATGTAAAATTAAGCAGTTTATTAGACTACCACGAAGGTGCGACGTGTGTTTAATTGCTCTCTGAAATGTTACCAGGCGCCTTTTCTAAACGAGGCTTCCTTCGAAGGAGTAAATTTACTTGCTTCTTTGTTTTCCATTCTTTGTAGATTTCGCTCTAACAAATTTGTTCGACTTTCCGATATTAAACAAACCTTCCTTCAAATTAGATTGAAGCTAGAGAGCGACAAAAATCGTTTCTGCTTTTTTTGACTTAAAGAAGGCAGACTCGTTTCTCATAGATACAAGTCGCTCGTCTTTGGTCTAACCTGCTCCACCTTTGCGTTAAATTTCATTTTAAACATCATTTCGAGAGTTTTCTTAAAGATTGTCTCCCTCAAGTTTTAAATAATTAATTGCATCTAAATCCGATGAATTCGTTAAAATTAAGTGTACAGTCTTATCGATGATTTCTAAATTGTTTGCCCCCCCCCCTCGGATTATATGAGCCGTTTCTTATTTGTAGTAGACTGCTCTTGGGTAAGGTGTGGTCTGAGAGGTTGGATTAGGATAGTCCAATTTCTTGCTCCGATGTCGTGTCTTGGAAAAAACTTCGCACCGATCTGGTGAAGTTGGTCGAAGTGAAAGTTCCACGATATGCCGTGGAGGATGACGGTGGGGCAGAACTTAAAATAATTTGCGATGCCAGCACGTCTCACTACAGATTTAGATCTATTGTTTCCAAAAATTGATCGTTTAATCATTCAAAACTTTCATTTGAAATGCAAACATGTTGCGCTCGACTCCACTCTCACCGGCCTTAAGGACGAGGGATTTTGGTTTGCCTCCACCCGCCAAAATTCTTAGAGATTGGTCATCTGCGAAAGGTTCAATTAGAACATAAGAACATAAGAAAAGAAGGAGACTGCAAACTTCATCAAACCCATGAGCAAGCCTAATACTTGATCATTTCAAAACTTTCAACTCCTGATCAGGTCAAATACTTGATCGTTTCAAAACTTCAAACTCGTGATCAAGTCTGACACTTGATCACCTCAAACTACATTCAAAACTTCAAACCTCTCTAACGTTTCCCCTTCAAATACCTCCCCTTGAGTCCTTATTTAAGTACCTCCTTCAAATGTCTCATCACAAATACTTTGTCTGTTTTCTGAGTTCTCTCAGATAGCCAAAAAACTATCTTTCGATTGGCTTTTTAAGTATCACCCCTGTTTTTCGAAGAGAATGGAAAATTTAGTATCATCCATTTTTGCCACGCCTTATTAATTAAGAAAAATTATTGCAGTAACGCAATTAATTATGCGGTTGAAAGGCTATTTTTGGAAAACACAGTTTTCATCAAAGCCCTCGGAAGGAGCTTCTATGGCCAGGAGGTTGTTAAGCTTCTCTGGTCTGGAGGTTGTTAAGCTTTTCTTGCCAGGAGGTTGTTAGGATTGCAGGGCGTATTGCACAGTCTTGCACTTGTGCCTGTGTAGGCGTGCCTGAACGCATGTAAGTCGAGAGAAGATAGTTTGGATTTCCTCCTGCATTGCACCCCCCCCCCCCCCTGTTTCTTTCCATGGCACACTTTTTAAAGACCGAAGACTGACCATATGGTTTATGAGTATTTATGGTTGGAGAGAGTGTTGTGACCGTCCTGGAAAGATGGACCAATATTGCCCTCTCCACCCCCCTCGGAGATCGGCACAGTGGACACGCTGGTTTATGTCTTTACTATGGGTAGAGGGTGTTCGGGCTCGGAAACCCTCCCTCGACTTCTTCCCACTAATCATCCCCCAACTCCACCTTTCCCATTCCTTGAAAACCCCCTTGCAGGAGGGACAAGCGGCCACTATTCATCACAAGCTGGAGGAAGAAACGACTCGTTGAAACCCCTATCAACCCAAACTCCTGGTCTCTGGGCAGGGACTCGGCCGGACGGAAACCTTCTGAAGTGTGAGACACCGCGAACGATGACTCCTCGCAAGTTAGGTCCTTGCCCGGGTTCTCCGGCCAAGGTAAGTTTTATACCCTCTTTCTCGCATTGATTTGCGAGTTCCCCTCGAATTCTTATCAAACTCTCTTCTCTTTGCCCACCTCTCTCGCCTAAATTCACTTAACCTTCGGTCCTTCAAACACTTAACCTTCTATCCATATTGGAACCATCAAACTTCTATCAAACTCTCCCCAAACTCACAAACTACCCTTAAATTAAACTCTAACTAACTAGGGCATTTGGAACTAAACATAGTTTCGAATAAGTTCTCTGGAGAGATCACTAAACTTTCCAAATCATTTGGACACTAATGTCTCTCACTTAAGCGCTACCATCTTGCTTAGCTTTGCCAGGCTTTCGGGGTAATAATTCTAACAGAACTTGGTTAGGCTTCTTCATGGGTTGAACCACGAAGAAAAGTCGAACAGAGATAAATCGAGAAGATTGAAAAGAAAATTACTAATACTAGATTAGCGGTCGCTTTCAATTCACACACACACACACACACACACACATATATATATATATATATATATATATATATATATATATATATATATATATATATATATATATATGGATAAAGCCACAGTAATAGGACTAATTTTATATGCGAAACCAGGTTTTGACGGAAACATGCGTCATTGTCAGGCGCTAGTGACCAAGTGAAATACTAAAGTTGCTTAACGTACAAACACACAAATCAGTGGCGCTAAGGTGGAAGATGCCAGAATGTGGCGGCATTTTTGAGAAACGGAAGTATGAATTTCTTGCTTATTAAGGTATTAGTATTAAATGGACCGTCGGAAGTATTAAAGTTGGGAATTTCTTTTATAAGTGTCGATTCAATTAAGCGTTGATGTATATAATTGTGAGACTTATAAACTATTTTAGCATTATCAATATCAATTTGATGATTTTCATTGGATATATGTAGAAATAAACTCGAAGAGTGGGCACCAAAACTTGGCACGGACCAACAACATCAATGTTGCCTTTCAGAATACGATAAAAAATAGCCTATCCAAAAATAGCCTATTCAAAAATAGATCGATCGATAAAGAACAGGGAGTTTATTTTATTCCATGCCTATCATGTAATAATTATATATCGGTAAAAGCAGTAGATTTTCTAAGAGAATGAATGAACACAAATGCGATATGCGACGTGGTGCCCTCTCCTTTTATTTTCATTTTATGCCGATAATACTCAAATTTACCTCTCTTTCTTACGCTTTTCCGTACGGTAGCCAACCTTGCTTCTAAGGAACCAGCATTATGTGTCATTCTTCAAATTTTAAAGCTGAAACATGGAAGACCAGAGGTGATAGGTTACTTGCACCCGAACCAGTAATGGTCGTTGTCGTAGTATTATGCCTTTCCTGAACCTTGGTTGTTCTTCCATTTCCTTCTATGACTTGGTCATGAATCTTGACGTATTCGTCGATAAAGAGCTTCGTTCGGATCCCCATATCAAGGATGAATCCAAAGTTACTCAAACGCTTTTTTCGCAATCTTCGACACATTCGTTTCCATTTCCTTTGCTAGAATCATGAGATTTATCTAAACCTTTCTTTCCTTACGCATTCATCTACTCTAACTCCTTCTAGCATGCCTTCTTGTACTATTTGCCACTTTTTCAGCCTTCTCCAAACTTCTCGAAAGTATCTAACCCGCCTGCTCCTTCGCTACATTCGTTTCTCTCCATTATATGATCTCCATGGCTTGTCCGTTCGTTTCCATTTCACTTTTTATTATTACATACATGTTACTGATATGAAATTTTCTTCAATATTTCCGTTCTCTCCACACCCAATCTTTCGCAGTAACCTTGTTATAGAAGGATACCCTTATTTTTACCCCACGCGGCCGAAAGTCACATGGTGAAGCAAGCCCAGATGGGCACCCATTGTACGATCCAAGTAGAGTCTGGAGAACATTCCCTATGCGGTCGTAAATTCCAGCAGTTTACCCCGCGGAGATAGAGAGAGGGGGTAAAAGAACTGTTTATCGCCGACAGTTTGGCACCTCAGCTGCCCCCTGGGACTTCCCCAAAGTGGGGGTTATTCCCCATCTCCCGCATGAGGAGACCCTCCATATTTAACAAGGCTCGCTTGCAAGAAGACATCCCTCGTTCCAAGTCGGTGTTTTTGTGTGTACCCAACCGAAGGCTGGACACTCTCTCCCCGGAAAGGTATCCACGGTCAAACGGAAGCCTCTGCCCCCGCCGTCTCCTGAAGCAGCTGCGCCGGATTACTCCTTCGAGTCCTCGAAGCACCCAGCCACGTCGAATTTACCTAGAGGTAACCATACATCTCCCTAGAATCACCAAAGATTCCAGCTCCCCAACTAAGTTTAGAACTTACGCCTTCACAGTCCCGGGAGTAAGGTGGCAACCATACCCTTCCTTCTTACTCTTCTCTTGACGAAGATCCCTCCTTTGAAGACGCCGTCAAGGTCGTCTCGCCGAGCCCCTACTTTCCCACAGGCCTCCTTGAATCGCTGTCGCGCTCTGATCCGTAAGCCCCCCTCCCCCCCCTTTAATCTTGTGGGCCCAATTAGATCTGAGCAGGTAGCTCGAAACTATTTAATAGAAATTAGACTTTCCCACCGGTAACAATAATTCATTATCCAAGCATTAATTTTCCTCTATATCATTTTGATAATTTTTAATTTGTAAATAAAATTTATATTTTTTTATGTTCATCTTTAATTAACCTGAACGTTACTCTCGGCCTCGTTATTCAAATCTCGCCAACCTCGGACTCGAATTGATTAGTTAATCGTATTGAGCCTGCGCCTCAACTTGACCTTTCTAATCCGCGCATCAACGTAGTGTTCAGTCATTGTACGGTTCGCTTTAATAGCCTGAGCTCTTCCTCTTCATACTAATGATAGATATTATATTATATAGTCGGCTATACCACGACATAGACTTCAAGGAGCCCGCTGCCCGTTTTCGCTCCATTGAAGATTGGCGATTACAGATTCTCCGTCCTTGATGGAGCGCTCCCGTTAACTTAGTCCGGGAGCTTCGTGCGCCCCACCCCTTCCTTTGCGGTGGCGATAAGAGTCGCTACCTCTTGTATCTGGAGCTTGGGGCTGCTCCTGCTTCGAGAACCTGGTGGAAGAGTTTGTGGAGGAGGGAAACTTCCTTTACACTATTTTTTTTTAATTGTTGCCTGAACGCTTGGGCCCAAGTGAGATACGGGCTCGCTCGGTGCCAGCTGAGCGCGTCACTTCTTTTTATTCTGTTAATCTTTAAAATTTCTCTCTTGTTTTTATTTTTTATTGGCACTGTTACTCTTATTACACTTGTTTCTTATGTTTCTTTACACTATTTTTTTTTAATTGTTGCCTGAACGCTTGGGCCCAAGTGAGATACGGGCTCGCTCGGTGCCAGCTGAGCGCGTCACTTCTTTTTATTCTGTTAATCTTTAAAATTTCTCTCTTGTTTTTATTTTTTATTGGCACTGTTACTCTTATTACACTTGTTTCTTATGTTTGTTTGTGGCCTCGGTGGCCGCCCAAGATGAGACTGCTGCAATTAAACAAAAAAAATTCCCTCCATTCCCAGGATGGGAATATTTTGCTGGCTGGTGTTCGGTCCTCCCTCATCTCTTTCGGAATTCAGGCGCGACCTGGAGACTTAGTACCTATTTAGCGGGTCTCGTCCCCCCCCCCTACCCCTAACTTACTCCTCTCTCCATGTATTTCTGCTTAAGAACTGAGACGAATGATTCTCAATCCTCGCAGAATAAAGGCAAAAGTGGATTAAGAAGAAAATTAATGGAAAACAGAAACACTACTAAAAAATAGACTAACAACGGCTGCAATAATAAAACTCTGTGAACCAAAAATTATGGGTACGGAATCACCCAGGAAGCAATTGGGTATAACAATTGGGATATAAATCAAAGACAGGGCATGACCCCTCAGTAAATAGAGACAGCGAAATAATGAGTCAGAGCTGCAAAACAGACAAAACCAGGAAAAGAAACAAAGGTAGGGTCAGCATCTGGAATAGAGACAACACCACAATGACGAATAGGTCAGGAATGGAAGCAACGAAGCAGAATGGAAGCAAGGACACTGAAATAGACCGATGGATTTCGAAAGAAGAAGAAGGAAAACAAAGAGACATCGTATTTGGGAAAATTTCCCGAAATTTGCATGTTTATTTTAGCGGATAATTTCATTTCCGGGCAATAACAAAGCTCCGCCCACTTTCACTCGAGTTTCATTGGTGTGGAATCTCACGATTAGGTGACGTCCCTTGTTGCTTCATCCATGACGTCACGGATATGCCGTTTTCCCGCCAATTGTGGGAACTGAATGAATAAGCACAATGAATAAGGAGGAAGGTTGATATAATTGAGTTAGGAAACCTCGCCACTCACCCTTAAATAATGGGTCAGGGAGGGGGTATTTCAAAACCTCTATGAATAAGTGTGGGAAAAAACCGGGGGACTCGCGCTTGTTTATTCCTTCTTTGCCTTGTCTGTCCTTAAGCCTCCTCACTGAACGGATATGCCATCATTGGATTACATAGAGGTTCTCATTCCTTCTCGTTGTCGCCGTTGGATTACCACGATTTCCATTTCCCGGGATTGGCCGCCTCTCTTCGTGCTCGAACGCCATTTCTTTCACAAAGGGATCTTTCATTGCATCCTAGGGAAAATTTGAGAGTTGCGCGCCTTCAATACCCCAATGCCCCTCGGGTTATGTGCCTTTCACACAGTCTCATTTCACTATGAACCTCTTTTTACCTTAAAATAAAAGAAAACCCCCCCTCCCCCATATCAGTGGGTGAGTAAAGCAGCGAGACGGTGGAGTCGCCCGTGACGATGGCACGAGACATCGCCTCACCCGGCAACCCAAACCGGAGCCTCTTAGACCCCCCCACCCCACCCCTCTGTCCGTTTTCCCTCTGCGCTCAACCATATCAGAAACCGGCCAATTCAACCCCGTCCACTTTCACAATTTATCCGTCTTCTCCACTTCCTCCACTTTCACTGTGTTGTAATTCTGCCGCCACCTTCCTTCTTTCACTGCCAGCTCGACACACACTCGCCTCATTCATTCATACATCTCTTTCACTTTTGTATAAATTATGAATGCACCACCGTCTTCCATTCCCATCATACACTAACGCGTGGACACAGCCATACATGACAGAACATTCATTCACGTTTGCTTTAAAATTATGTTCCTCGTATCGGGAGAATTGTGTATGTATGTTTGTAAGTATCGTGTGGGGTGGAGATGGGGTATTGGTGAGGAGGAAGGTGTTGCATAAAGCAAAAAAGCATTCCTCTTCCTGTTCCAAGCTAAGACCTTTATTCACTCTCAAATTACAGCTTTTCAGTTTTTCTGTAGGCCAAGTTCGTACATTTGATTACCTAAGACTACACTACACCTTTCCGCATCCATTGGTTAGGATTGAGCAACCTTCTTTCTATTGCAGTTTTTATTATTAATCTTTAATATTTTTATAAATATGTTCTTTTTATTCATCATTTTTTCATTCTTTGTATGTCTCTTTCTTCTTTGTTTTTGCCACGAAGTTCCTCTTCCCTCTTGAGTTCCCTCAGTTTCTTTTAGTAAAAAAAGGTTTTGTTTATGAGGCATCTCATATCTTAATCTCTGGCGAATACAGCGCCCCCTCTTTGATCATCTCAATCTGGTTAATATCTGGTGATTCCAACACAGCTTTCAATTTCTGCATTTTTAACCTGGTTAATCTCTGGCAAGTACAAGATAGCATTTCCCTCTCCATTTTACTAAATGTAATCTCTGGTGACTCCAGTCTAGTTTTCATTTGTTCATCTTTATCAGGTTAATCTCTGGTGATTCGAGCACAGCCTTCCTTTATCCCTCTTATTCTGATTAATAGCTAGCGAGTTCAGCACAGCCTTCATTTGTTCGTATTAATGTTTAATCTCTGGTGAATTCGACACAACCTTTTTTTATCCTTCTTATTCTGATTCACCTCTAGCGAGTCAGCAACAGACTTCCTTTGTCCACCTCTGGTAAATTCATTACAGCCTTCCTCTATCCCTCTTGTTCTGATTGGTAGCTGAATTCAGCACAGCTTTTCTTTGTCCATCTGTATTTGTTTAATCTCAGGTGAATCAAACTAAACTCTGGCGACTCCAACATAGTCTTCCTTTGTCCCATTTTTTATCAGGTAAATCTCTAGTGGATCCGACAGTCTTCTTTTGATTAGAATTCTTCCTACTTATCGCGATATTCTCGACTCCTGAAGTGTACCTAGGTTTAATCGATTCGGGATATCAAGGAAGTTGATGAAAACGAGTTTCTTTTATGCATAATGTCCTTGCAAGCGGATTTCATGGTCGTACACACCTTTTCTTGGGTAATTTTGTACGAAAATGCTTGATTCAGTTTTATTTCTAGCTCTTTTAATTATTCGTTTTCTTCTATTTGTTTATTCTCCTTTTGTTCTTTAGCTATACAGGTGATCATATTTGTTTTTGAGTATCTGTAATTTGTGAAAATTTGTTCCTTGTAGCATTTAAGATTGATGATATTTCCTCTTACAATCTTTTTCATGTTTAATATTTTTAATAATTTAAAAAAAAATCATTTTTGATTTTGATTTATCTGTGTTTCTCCCCCCCCCCCTTCAATCCATGATAAATTAAAAAGAAGGCAACGCAGAAGAGTGCCATTTCATTTTCAACACCAGACGAAGGTATATTTTCATCTTCGCCATCGAAGAAAGGTAGGTTTTCATCTAGAACATCGACAAAATTACCGTTTAAACTTAAACAAACGAGCCGAGAGGCCTACCATCTGCAATATCATACCAAGTGGCCTTCCATCTTCACCATAAAATAAATTGCCTTTTCATCTTCAATATTAGCAGAAGTGTCTTTTCAATTTCAACATCAGAATAGTGTCTCTCCTTCCGTTTTCCACACCAGGGAAAAGTGTCCCCCTCCATATTCATCATCAAACAAAATCTCACCACAATTTCAACAAGCGCCGTAACCGCGACCGAGGCGACAACGTTGAGACCACAAGATGCCATTTTCTGCAGGGCATTTGTCGTTCGTGACATTGGGAGACGTTGAACTCTAGCATTCGCAATCGTATGCCTCGTTTTCTTAGTTCGCGCACAATTCTTCGTAATAACACAATTACAAAATGACGTAGTAATAAAGTTATGCATGAAATGAACTCGGAGGACAAACGCGAAGGGAAAGTTTATTTTAGTTCTTTCTCATGACTCCTGAAGGACATCGATAGCAACGCATGACCAGCCTAATAGGGGTAGGTGTGGAAAGAATAAAACCCAAAGGTTACTCAAATATTGACTAATACTAATATTACAACTATTTGGCGCGGAAAAGGGAAATTTATGTGAGCATTGAAGCCGTCCACTCTTGGATAGTAGGTGACATTTTAATTCGAAAATATCTAGTATAACATCGAAGCCCTCGTATGAGTTCAGTAAGGCATAATAGGCGCCTAGCTGGTTCGAATCCCGGCGGAGGCTGATTTTTCATCATTCGCTATTATGCCTTATTGAATATATATATATATATATATATATATATATATATATATATATATATATATATATATATATATATATATATATATATATATATAGCCTAATTCCCATTGCTTAAATTATAATGCTGGACTGTTAATCCACAAACCTCCCTGAAGCGTTACAACCGTGATCTGTGTGGTAAATTTTTCACATACAGCATCTGCAGTAGCTGGAACGCACTTCCAGTGGAAGTTGTCAACAGCAATTCTGTTGATCAGTTCAAGTCAAGACTGGACAAAGTCTTGAAAAGTGGCCGTTTAGGCACTTAAGTCGTTGTGCAGAATTGTGCCTGCTCAACTGTTAGCCCAAAGGTACCCTCTTTAAATGGACCGTAAGGTCTCCTAGGGTACTTCTTTTCCTTTTAGCTTCAGATATCTCTTAGATTCTTAAGAATCTAACGAAAAAGAAAATTTTTGCGCAATTGAAATACGTGAAAAACTACAAGAAACACCGGAGAAAACCATTTGGATAGTTCTCTCCATAAGCACCGATCGCACTGAACTAACAGTTAAGGCCAAATCGGAGACAATCTCCCCAAAGTTCCCCCTTTTACAACCCTCAGTGACCAGAAAATACACGCAACAAATAAGAACAAACATAATACCAAGGTAGCCACTGCGTGTTTATGCCGGTTTATGCCAGTACATAAGAGCTCAGGCGAATTTATCTGCCGAGGAATCACAAACTTATTTGAAGATGACGGCTACAACATAGAAAGCTTATCAATATACGCAAGAAAATAAAAAAAAATCGATCTACAGCCCTAAACTTGTCAAAATAATTTTTAATCAGCAAATTAGAACCCAAATCATAAGATTCGCCGATACCAGAATTCCCATCAGGGAAGAGCTCCCCACTCCTTTGCAGTACCACAAATGCCGGCGATTTGGTCATCCAGCTAAATATTGCAAGATCGAACAATAGCTGTGCTTCAATTTTCCGCGCACGATCACCGCCATGAAAGCTGCACTCAACCCGAAAGATGCCTCAACTGCGACGAAAATCATCACACCTTCAAAAGAGGCGGCAACCACTTCGCATACAACTAAGAAGTAAAAATTCGCATGCTCCAGTTCAGTATCCAGTGCTACCAAGCGGTGCGGGATATATCAGAGGAAGGAACCCGTTTAGGAACTCCCTCATAACCAACATCACTCACAACAACACAACCCATCCGGACAAAAGAAACTCGAACCCCAACTCCGTCACTATAATTCAAACTAGAACACACTCAACAAACCGTAAAAAGCACGATCTCCCCTCAACCCGAAACCGAACAGTGCGTCTCACCAACACGAAAACACAGCCAGTTTCCCCATCCCCCTCACCATCACTCCCTCCCTCCCCCTACAATTCGAATAAATGCCAAAGAGAGCACATAACGACAGAATCTGCAACCCTACACTCCGACTCAAAATTCCAAAGAGCTGCAAGTGACTCCAACCTGGAAACGGTAACGTTCGAAGCCGAAATGCATCACGATACCAACCTCGCAAATGTGCGGACAACTAGGAATATTTAAGATCTAGATGTTCAAACACCCCCAGCTAAGTATAAAGGACAGGAACTCTAGGTACACACCGGAAGCATTGAAAGTAGCACCAACCAAAGGAAATGCCTTTGCTAAAAAACAACAAGGAAAAATCCGAACAAGTTCTGCTGACCAAAAAGTCGCGTGCTCTCACTTATTCTGATTTAGGACCTTACGACTTTCAATAATTCCCGAACTAACATTGGGAGGACCTTGGCAATTCTATCATTCGAGAGAGAATGTAAAACAACATAATGGTTTCAAATTTCGTTAGAATGGGACCAATAGTTATGATGTTATTGCTAAAAAAAACTAGCTAATCTTGGGAGGACTTTGACAGTTATATTTCTTGAAAGAGAATATAAAACAATATAAGGGTTTCAAATTTCGTGAGAATCGGCCCAATAGTCATGATGTTATTTTCAAATCAAAATAATTATTGGGCTAACCTTGGGAGGACCTTGTCAATTATATCATTCGAAAGAAAATATAAAACAACATAAGGGTTTCAAATTTTGTTAGAATAAACCGAATAGTTATGATGTTATTGCCAAAACAATATAATTCCAGTGCTAACCATGGGGATACTTTGACAATTATATCATTTTAAAGAGAATGCAAAACAACATTTGGGTTTCAAATTCCGTTCGAATCGGTCGAATAGTTATGGTGTTATTGCCAATAAAACTAACTAGTTACCGGGTTAACCTTGGAAGGATTTTGGCAATTATATCTTTCGAAGGAGAATGTAAAACAACTTAAAGGTTTCAAATTTCATAAGAATCAGCCGAATAGTTACAATATTATTAAAAACAAAACAAAACAAAACGGGGACCGACCGACATAGTGAGATGTAGAGTCGCCCACGACTAGACTCGCACGCGACAAAAAAAAAGAAAGAAAGACCCAAACCAAATCTTTCCCAAATCCCCCCCCCCCGCCCTCCCCAAAAATAGACAATCAAGCAGAAGTAGCAGCAAAACAAAATTCCAAAAGTACAAGCCCCACCCAAACTACGACGACCCAGGAAATCCTTCAAATCTCTTCACCCTAACAAACCAATCCATCACAGAACCAAGGAAAATAGCTAGAACTAGTCTGACTACAACCAACAACATTCCTTATATACGGCACCTACTTAACACCTCCACTTAATGCCCTTGCCATCAGAGTCCAAATAAAAGAGCTGATTACCATTTGCTCAATATATCTATCTCCCAACATAACATTTTCCCAAACTGACTTACACTTCATAATCACCCAATTTGCATCTCACTTCGTGCTGATATTCGATGCCATTGCCTGACATACTCAATGGCAAGAAACAAAAGAAAACAGCCGAGGAAGGCTCAACAATGACCAGTCAACTCATTACCACCCATTTTTTTTTTCAAATATAGATCTTTTAATTCATTCTGCAACATTTCCAACTGACCTTTACTGGCATATCCTCCCATAAGTATGTAGAAGCGACCACTACCCAATCATTACAGAGGCCATTCCCCAAATCAGCATCATGTCTAGTCGCCGTCGAGCTACCATTGTTCTAACTGGCAAGCCTTCTCAATAGAATCCAGTCAAATCCCTACCAAGCTCAAGCCACCCAAAACCACAACAGATTACTAACCTTTCACATAAGGCTCGCAAATTACCGCCCTCGATAACATCCCGCAATCTTTTCCTTTATCATACAAAATCGCAACACCTTGGTGGAATCGCGATTGCTTAACAGCAAAAAGAAACAGAGACCAAACCCACCGATATTTTAAAACCTTTAAATTCAACAGAAACTACTTAGAGTTAAAAAGATTTGTGCCGTGAGGATGAACTTTCAAGAAAGCCGAAGGGAGTCGTGACAAAAATACACTTCAACCATCACCTCCACAACCCTTTTATCAAAAGTTTTGAACAAGAGAATGAAAATGCAGGCAAACAGAAATACAACCCCCTTCCAAATTCTAAACATAAGCGGGCACTTAATCAGTGAGCCTGTGCAAGTAGCTCAAACCATCGCTACTCTCTCAGCATAATCTCCAAAGACTCATCTCAAACACCAGATCATAAGCACAGCCCTAAACTTTGCACCGAACCTCGCCCTCGCATACAATCTTCCTCTCACTATGTCTGAAGTAAAATTAGCACTAGCCAGCTTTCCCACCACAACCCTTGATGATGATCAGATAACCTGCACTATCCTTAACCATACTCACCCGGGCTGTCTAATGTACCTAGTACAGCTTTACAAGGCCTTTTCATCATCTGGTACCTTCCAAAATTAGTGGCAACAAGCCACCGTGCTTCCCTTCCTAAAACAATAGAAGGACCCCTCCATCTAGACGAACTATAGACGACCAATTGCCCTCAGCTCGAGTCTCTGCAAAATCTTAGAAAAGATGATCAACGCCCGATTAAAGTGTCATTTAGAAGACAAAAAACCTCCTCCGTCCAAGTCAGTTTGGCTACAGAAAGCACCGATTGATTCTCGACCTGCCTAGCCTTTTAGAATATGACATTGGTAAAACATTCTCTAAAAATAAAGTACTAACGGCAGTGTTCTTTGATCTCACTAAAGCTTACGACACGTTATGCCGGAGCCATATTCTATAAAAACTACAGCATAATGAGTTCCGTGGCTCACTCCCCTTATCAATCTCTAATTTTTTTTAGAAAACAGGCGATTTTATGTGAACCTACGAGGTACAAGATCCAGGATCTAAGACCAATGTTAAAGAGGACCTTAAGGCAGTGTGTTGAGTACAACACCGTTCACCATCGCCGTCAATAACTTAGCATTAAATGTGTACCAGCCAATACGATCCTCGAATGACGCAGATGATTTTGCCAAGAACCAACCCAATTGTAATGCAACAGAAAATTCAAATCTCCATTAATGTAATAGCCGTATATACAACAGCAAAGTGATTCACAATAGCACCCGAAAAACTAGCCATAAGCTTCAGCAGAAAACAGGAGAATACCCCAAATAAATCTCAAACTAGGCGCAGGTGAAATCACCTTAAAAAATCAGGCTAAATTGGGGGGTACTCATTCAAAAGCCGAATGACCTGGAAATCCCACATAGTGGATTAAAAAAAAGCACAGCATTCCAATAATCAACCTACTAACTAAGCTCTCCTCTCTACACTGGAGAGCGGACAGAAAAACGCTACCCCATCTGCAAAAATTTTTCTTACTCTCCAAGCTAGATTACGGAAGTCATTTATATGCCACAACACCTAAATTATCTCTCAACCGCTCAAATCCGTTGTACTACCAAGCACTGCCACTAGCTACAGCAGACGCGTTTAAGTTTACCCACAAACCTCCTTATGGGCAGAAATAGGATCCACTTCGCTTCAATATCGCAAAGAAGAATACGGCCTTCGGCTCCATATTAGAGGATAAAGAGACAAGCCAAACCTCAACGGAATGCTTCAAAATACGACTCTACCACAAGCTTTTCGACCCCAAACCTATTACTCTTATACATCAAGAATCCTCTTCCTTCGAAACAAATTGAAAATTCCCCATCTGAAATATCGCAAAAGAAAAATGTCCCTACACACAAACTTGGACGCTACCCACTTTAACCGTTTGCCTTGCAATCCTACTTGAAGCTAGGTCCACTCTCCACGAATCAGTTGTGGCACAGGCTTCTTAACTCACAAAAAGATGCACCAAAATAATACCGAAATATGCACGGACGGCTCAAAATCCACTAAAGGCACACCTTCCACAGCTATCCTCCCCAACGCACGTTTTGTGTGCGCTTAACTCTATACTATCAGCTGAACTAATGTCCATTATTCTTGCCACTAAGGCTACTAATAACCCCCCCCCCCCCCGCGCGCTAAGTTTACTCTTTTTTCTGACCTCTACACTGCACTAATCTGCTAAAATAAAGAAAGATGGAACACCCAGCAGCAACAGCGATCAATGAAGACGGAACTTCATCTATCACATACATAAACAAATTCAACTTGACTGGGAGACATCGTGGAAACGAAATGGCCATGCTTACCTCTTAACCCAGTCCCCCCCCCCCAAACTGGCAATCTTCAACAAGAAAAATAAGACGAGAGGAAGTGGTTTTAAACCGCCTGCAACTGGGACACATCAGATACACCCATCACTGCAGGCTTTCCAGCCCTCTTCCCCCACGATGCAACCTATGCTACACAGAGATAACAATTAAACACCAATTACTTAGATGCCTCAATTCAATAAATAAAAAAACCCAATTTGTAGGAGTCAACCCCACACTACGTAACATCATTGAATATAATCCAAGCAAAGTCGATACACATAAATTATCCTAAGGGAGAGATTTATTCAACAAAATATAATCCGTTCAAAAATAACAATCCCTTATAGACCCACACTTGGCGAAAGAGGGCGCTAAACGTATTGGAAAACAAAACAAAACAGCGGAAGAAACTGAGAGATAATTTGGACAAAACATCAATTAATTTCCTTAGAGAGTCGTGTGTGTAGCTCCCTAGCAACAACTGCAGCTCGCGCCATCGTAAGAAGCAACGACAAGTAAGTCACCACCGTATAGGACTTGCCACGAATTGCCATCTGTAGTATCCTGCTTGACGACAGAAGTCGCCGCTCTCACGAAAAGGTTGGCGAAATTTCTCGTGTGTGATGTAAAATCTGCTATTATCGGTGCTGATGTCCTCTTTATTATAATCTAATATTTAATTTAAAAAGTGCTAAATTATTTGACGGAGAAACTCAAATTGTTAGCAGTGTGGTGCTAGGTAATAAAGCAGCACCGTTAATATAATTTTCAATTTCGAATAGTTTGCCATTCACTAATTTAATCTCACAATACACTGAAGTTAAGGAAAAAGAAAATTTAACCCTCTCATCACCTTTATTCCATCATATTATTATAAAAAGACCTCTAATCACGTGCAGAGCCAGAATAATCTTACCTAATTTGTTTGAGACAACGAAAAGTATAATAGAATCATTGTTGATTAAATGCGTCCTTTAAAGTAACCTTTTTGCATTTCCCACTAACATAATTAACAAAAAAAAGGATTATTCTTACGGAGTATCAGGCAATTATAGATTGTTAAATTCCAAAACATTTAAAGATAAGTATACCTTCTATTTCATCACTGATTATGTAGTAACATTACGAGGTTGCACGATTTTTTTCAAAAACAAATTTGAAAGACTCATTTTCTCAAATCTCTATGAAACCAAGTTCCAAAGAGAAGACTGCAATTTTTATGGCAGTAGGGCTCTACAATTATGAGCCAAGGGAGTTATGTAATAGTGTATAAACATTTTAGAGGTTCATCGACCATTCCTTACTAGTGCTAGAATTTACTTTTGCATATATATATGACATCCTGGTGGGCAGTAAGGACGCGGAAGAACATAAACAGAGCTTAGAACAATTTTCGCCTGATTGCCATTACACGGATTAGAGATCAATTTGAAGAAATACGTTTTAGGTGTTGATGTTTTAGACTTTTCTGCTCCAGAGCCAATTCTAGGCAGCAATAAAACCACACCGAACAGGAAATTCCTTCACCCTCACACTTTAAAACAATTACAACAATTTTTAGGATTTATCAACTTTCACCGAGGGTTTGTGAAGAACGCCGGGACTACCTTCTCCCATTAACTAGATTTTTAAAAGTCGTGAACAAAAGACGATATCGCGTTTAAAATTGAATGAATCTGCAGAAAACGCCTTTCAGCATATCAAAGAAGACTTAGAAGAAGCTACTAAATTATTCAAAATTTAGCAAAGACATAATGAGCATATTAACAGAATTTAATGTATGCACAGATTGTCGCCCGATATTGGGGTCATTTCGTTCCCACGAAACAATACATTCACCAAGAAAGGCACGCGCTCTTGAATACATAAACCAATTCACTAATAATATAATACATATTTTAGGTAAGAAAAATTCGAGCGACGCCCTTCCCAGAGTTCCATCTGTTACAGAGGAAGCGCAACTCTTCCCTCATCATTTACATTCATCCTGCGTTGTACAAAGTGATAGCCTCACCCTTTAGTCAATCAATTCTTTAAGTTATTCAATCCTTTGAAACGGTAGATTACGAAACTCTTGTTAACATCCATTCCACGAATGAGAAATTAATTAATTTGTAAGAGGATTCTTCAGTTTTGTTTAACATACACAACATAACTCTGCCCTTCTCTCGGCCCGCTATTATTCTCGATCTTACCTTCCTCCCTAAACTTCGAAAGCTTGTGTTTGACCAGTTGCACATTTTGGTTCATTTACGAACCTGCTCCACTCTAAATTCAATCTCGGACCGCTTTGTCTAGAAGGGCATGCGTTGGCAAGTTCAATATTGGGTTCGGTGATGCTCCTCATTCCAAAAAGCGAAAGTGCATCGAACCCCTCCTTTCCTATACTCAATTTATAGATCCCGATGACAGGTTCCGCCGTGTCTCTGTTGACATATTGGGTCCTTTTCATACGAACAACGTGGTATTTAGGTACTTTCTAACAGTCACTTATGACTACACTAAATGGGTGGAAGCCATTCCCATAAGTTATATGATGTTAGAGTCTATCACGGAAGCCTTCTTCAGTGGCTTTATCCCGCGATCCGATGCACCAGTCAAGATCGTAACGGACAATGCCTTGCAATTCCAATCATGATTGTTTAATCAACTATTGTAGCTGACAGCGAAAGAACACATTTTTATCACCTCAGGGGATGCCTGTGGCAAAGCGCTGGTGGAATGAGTAAAGCGAACACTGAAAGCCTGGGCCTTGCAAAAGGCAGTTCCAACAAGGGGCTAGAGAACCCCAAATTGTTGTTGTTAGCCATATCATCCAAATCAGATAGCCAAGACTCACTTGCATAGATGGTATACGGCTGTAGTTTGCAGCTTCCAGTTTATTTATTTCCCACTCGCAATTACAATCCATTCAAACACGAATTCATGTTCGATTTGCAATCTAGAATGAATTTAGTAGGAACTATAGTCTCCAGGGAACTGACACAACAGGAAACGTACATCTCTGAACAATCAGAGAATTGTTCCCATGTCCCCTACCCATACCTACCCACTTATATCGTTCATAGTTCATAATTCAACATGGAAATACATGGATATGTTTAAAAATATGTAAGAGAAAAAAATTGATGTTGAGTATAAACAAGAGGAGGAAAAGGTTTAAGGATAATTCTGGTTCCATGCGGGGCGTTGCAGATTCTGGCGGCGAGTCGTTGGGAGGATAGTCTTTGGCTGGAGTTGTGTATTGATTGAAGGTCTACGTTCGGAGATCATAACTGCCTTGGCTATTAGGAATCTTCGGCGTTCAGGATCACGGAAGATGATGGAGGTGTTTTGGGTGAGCGTTTCTCTTGTAATTGGCGTATGATGCGGTGCGGCATATCGCTTGATAGCCCCGCCCTGGAGGTGTATCGTCAACCTGCGCGACAAGGTTGTAGAAGTCATCCCTATGTATTTAGAGTTGCGGTGAACACAACTCTTGTAATATATGACCAAGCTTATTTTATGCTCGGGGTTGACTGGGGAAACGTTGCGGTGTATAATGGCTTTGAGAATCTTCTCGTCTTCCTTGTAGCCTGTGTTCATTGTTGCATGGTAGTATATGTCTATTGATGTGAGGTTTTATGGTCTTTCCGTCGCGAGGAGGGTAGAGTTTATCTTCCGCTTAACGATTGAGTCGAATACGTTTTGTGAATAGCCATTGTTCACAAGGAGCTGGTTTACTTGCTTAAGCTAAGCATCAATCGTTACCCAATTGGAGGAGTGCGAGAATGCTCTGTTTATGAGGGCGCTAATCACCGATCTCTTATACCTATCGGGGCACTCTGAGGAACCACTAATGCAAAAACCTAAAGGATAAATTTGTACTCTTGATGTATACTTCTGTCACGAAGCGCTCTTGAGAACAACCTAACATGTATTTTCATGCTAGTTGATTAGTCCGTTTCCTTACACTAATGTTTAATACATATATATATGATTCACTATCATATACATTTGTTCCTTTGGTAAAGCTTTTTGTTAATTTGTAATTGGTTCATCATCTTGTGAAAAAATTGGACTTCAATAGAATCTGCATACAACATAGTTTTTTACCTAATTACACACACACACACACACACACATATATATATATATATATATATATATATATATATATATATATATATATATATATATATATATATATATTATATATATGCAAGAATCAGTACCAATGATGAGCAATTTGGGCCAAGGTTCTCCGGAATAAAAGAGAGGAAGGGGGTGGAGGGCGCTCTTTCTTCGAAGGTTATTCTTCTCTACGGTTCAGGAAACGTGACTCGGTTGAGCGTTCAGAACTTACCGGGAACTGTGAGGCGCAACAGTTCCACTGCAGCTTGTCAAGTACTTGGTCTAGCCGGTCCCAAGGAGCTGAAAAGGAGAAGGCATTTCAGTCAAAGATTCCCTGCCACACTCAGACATCTCTACCACCAACATACTTGCAATCACACCCACTCACACGGACTAATACTCACCTGGTCTGTTATCCAGCTCCCTTTTCTTGCTTGCACTTATTCTCAGTACACTACCTTTCAATGGCCAGTCAGCAATCACAATCTTAGTATCTGTCCACAATTTTAATGCACTAATTAAAAAAATTCGCTGCTGGATACGCCTGTAGGAGGAAACTGAGGTGGATGGAGGGCACGATGGAAGTCCATCGAGTTCCCCAGTCGGATCATGATCACCCAGTTCTCGGTCATCCCAGGAACCCTGAAAAGGAATAAAGGGATTAGGCATTCGGATTGGTAGGGGTAGGCAAACTCCTATCTAACTACAACTATTATACCACGGTCACTTCAGACATATGGATAGACGCAATATTCACCCTTTAGTATCGTGAATTAATTAAATCCTACCAAAACATCAGGACTAAGACGACATGAATGTCCGCATCGTTTGTACTCTTCCTCCCCTTTTTCTCTATTATGCACGACAGGAACAATCAACAATCAAATTAATCTGACTTTTCAATTTATGTATTGTGTAATATTGCAACTGTTCCATTCTTAAAGGCTCGGTATCTGTTGCAGGAAAAATAAAATCTGCTTTCCATTATTTAAATTATAACGTTGAACTATTAATCCACAAACCTCCATTCCAGATGTCACTTAAGGATAGGCAGTGGCGAATCCAGGATAAAAATTCTGGGGGGTTAACCCACGCAGCATTGATAATTATTTAAATAACATTACATCACGCGGGAGTGAACACTACCTCCATCAGATCCGATTTTTTTTCTATAGATCAGAAAATTATGAAGTGTGGCTAATTGTAGTTTTTGGACGTCAGATAAGGTAAAATACTGATTTTTTTTTAGATTTACCTGTATTTTTGACATGTATCATATAACATACATTCGTTCGCAACGATTTAAAAAACTTTATATATATTTTATATTATTAAATAACTCTTTTTAAATAGCAGAATACAAGTATGACTTAAAAAGTAATATAAACGTAAACGAGTCTGAAATTTGGGGGGGGCTTCAAGCCCTGGATCCGCGCCTGATGATCGGCGAAATATTTTGCCTCCCCATGTAAGCTCTGTAGCAATCGCAAATAGTCATGCAGAGACGCTGTCCTTGCAAATTTATTTGTGCATCCGAATGCCGTATAGAGCATTTAGCAAAGCCCCGACCTACCAAGAAATTCACTGAGGTTCTTAGGTGTGTTTGAAGGAACGCCGGCATTGTACATCAACACACGAACGAACATCGTAAGCCCATTAAACAAATGCTGTTTAGAACATAAGGCAACGCCCCTTTGTAACGAAATAACCCGCCCTCTTTTCCGATTCATTTGTTCCTATGGTAAAACTTTTTGTTAATTTATAATTAGTTCATCTTGTGAAACAATTGTCAACGCCCCAATTTATTCTTATTCTTTTATTTAAAATAAAGTCATAAACAAATTATCCTTAATTCCCATTCATTCGGCAATCGTACTATTCAATCAATTCAGATAATCATAAGCATTGACTCTCAAAATCACTGTTGTTATTACAGGGATAAATGGTATCAGCATCCACTAGGTCTCAAACCCATAACCTTAAGTGTGCGAGGTACGGGCATTGACCACCAAACCACGATAGGAGTTTTTAAAAGTAAGAGAAAGGGACATTGGAAGAACGCAAGAATCAAAGAGAGCAGAGAACGGCATAATGAAGGTAATTCATACTGAGAAGATAGAAAGAACGCCACGGGAAAAAAGTTTGAATAATCCTGGCCGGGACTCGAACTCGGTTCTGCTGATTGCCGGTCAGATGCTTTATTCTTAAGCTACCAGGCACAGTGAGTCAAATCCATCCAAAGCGTTACCTTATAAAAGTATCTCCCTAGGCTAGGAACCTCCTAGAGATTTTTATACCATATCTTCTTAACCGCTCACAATTTAAAGGCTCATTATCCATGTCACATACAAAGAAAGGGCAAATACAAGTTCTGTCTTCAAAAGGTTTATGAGTTAGAAATTAAATATGGCGAGAGCCCTGTGGTGGTGTTTGCCACCCGCAGAACTTGTTTATACTTAGCTGGACCCCCTTTTGTTTTAATTACAGCCATAATTCTTCCTGTCATGGATTTCACTAGATTTCCTCTTTTAATTGTAGTTGCGGTAGTTTTAGTGCTTAAACAAGCACTCCACGCAAGTGTTCTATAAGATTAAAGTCTGGGCTCTGTGATGGTCAGTACAAAGGGGCGATACCCATTTCTTCAGATCGATCCTTAGTGTAGTTGAATGTATGGCATGGAGCTTTGTCTTGCTAATAATAATAATAATAATAATAATAAGTCTTTTGTAATGCGCTCTTCAAGGCCTGAGGCCTTCCCAGAGCGGACGTTGTGCTGAGATGAGAATGGAAATTCAATGGAAATTCAAGTGGGAAGGAAGGCAATTATGAAAAGATGCGTTTTCAGGAGATGCTTAAATGTGGTAAGGAAGGGAGAAGACCTGATTTCAGCAGGAAGAGCATTTACAACTTAGGGGCGCAGATTAAGAAGGAGCCGTCCCCCATTGAGCAGAGGGATGAACGAGGAATATTCAAAAGAGGTGCATGTGATGACCGAAGGGCCCGAGGGACATGTCGTGGCGAGAGGGCAGAAGAGAGGTAAGACGGGGCCTTGGAGTTAAGGGCCTTAAATGTGAAGAGAAGTATCTTGAAGTGAGTGCGGGATCTGACAGGGAGCCAGTGCAGTTCATGCAGCAAGGGTTTCGAGGGAGATAAGCGAGGGAGACGGAGGAGAAGCCGGGCGGCATAGTTCTGTACAAGTTGAAGGGGGCGGAGAGAGGAGGATGGCAGATTCACAAGCAGAGAGTTACAGTAGTCAAGGCGTGAGATGATGAAGGCATGAACAGCAGTCTCAAGATTTTGGCGATCAAAGTGAGAGCGAATGCGAGAGAAGTTACGAAGGAAACATAGAGAGGATTTGCTGACATTGCCGATATGAGGCTTAAAGGAGAGATGCTCATCAAAAACAACACCCAGATTCCTGACGCAGTCAGAGAAAATGATAGTATTACCGCCCAGAGTAAGCGAGAGAAAGAGAGATTTAGATTTTTTGACGAGAGCAGGGGTGCCGACGAGGGGGACCTCAGTTTTGGAGTGATTAAGCCTGAGGAAGTTGGTAGAGAGCCAGTCAGAAATGGAGGAGTAGGCAGCCGGGAGGTCAGTGATATAGTAGGCAAGAGACGTGGGGGATGAGGAAACGAAAATTTGAGTGTCATCAGCATAGAGGTGGAAGGATAGACCGAGATTACGTAGAAGGGAACTAAGAGGTAGAAGGTAGATACGAAATAGTATTGGACCGAGGACAGAGCCTTGTGGCACTCCAAAGCGAATGGGGGTAGAGTCGAATGAAACGTCGTCAATCACAACGGATTGGGTACGAGACGAGAGGTAAGAGCGGAACCAGTCAAGTACGGTGCCTGATATGCCGAGGAAAGAGTGGAGACGATCAAGTAGGACGGTATGGTCAATAGTATCGAAGGCAGAGGAGAGGTCAAGTAGAACGAGGATGGAGGCACAACCCCTGTCCGTGGCTCTTCGTAAGCAATCGGACACATTGAGAAGGGTGGTTTCTGTGGAGTGACCTGACTTGAAACCAGATTGATAAGTTTCATCAATGTTACAGGCCACCATGTGACTGTTGGTGCGTGAAGCAACCACTCTCTCCAGAACCTTAGAGAGGAAAGGAAGTTGCGAAATCGGGCGATAATTGGAAGGGTCAGTGGGGTTTAGTTGAGGCTTTTTAAGAATCTGACGGATGTGGGCACGTTTGAAGGAAGAGGGAACAAGACCAGTTGCAAGTGAAGTGTTGAACAGGTGAAGAAGCGTTGGGAGGATAGCAGGCAGAATTTTACATAACAGTTTAGGCGGAAAAATGTCCTTTGGGGAGCCCGATTTCTTAGAACGCGAGAGCAGGGCTGTAAGCTCCAACGCGGTCACAGCGGAGAAAACGATAAGCGGCTGAGGCGGGAAGTCAGGGAGAATGGCAGGAGCTGGGACAGAAGGCTGAGGGAGGGAGGCACGGAGGTTACTGACCTTATCTGCGAAGAAATTCGAGAGAGTAGCAGGGCTAATGGGTGGGGAGACCTGGGCTGGGAAAGTAAGACGGGAGAGCAGGCGGAAGACGCTACGGGGATCATTCCTATTATCAGTAAGCAGATTACGTGAGTAGGCTTCACGAGCAGATTTTAATTTCGCCACGTAGGAAGCTGTCGTAAGTCGGAACGCCAGCGAGAGAGGGGTCGTGTCTTGCCCACGGGTGCGAGCCTTTCCAATGACTCTTTCAGGGGCACGCATGGACTGCCTAGCACTGAGGAGTTCCATAGAGTACCAAGGGGCACGGTGACAACGGGAGTTCGAAGGGGTGACAAGGGGAGAGTGGGCATCGTTTTTTGGACTTGCGGGATGCAAACTCTGGATAGATGACTCGAAAAACTTGTAACAACATGGGGGTATAAGTTGTGGAGTCTATTCTTCGCTGGCATAAAAACAGCCATGGCCATGGTTCTATACCATGATAGAACCACCACCATGGTACACAGTTGATACCGCACAGGCAGGGTGAAATGGCTCTCCAACTTTTCGTCTCACAAAGGTAGTCCCAGAAAGGCTGAAAATCTTCAAAATTCTTAAAAAAAAATAAAATTTTAAAATATTTTTCTTTCAAGATATATTTAAATGGATTTACATAAATTACATGTAAAACAACAGTACAATAGTCTTTCTTACATACCTAATAATTAATTTCATCTGGCCAAATAATGTTAAATAATGTTTCTTTGTCCAATTTGTGTGATGTTTGGCTCACTGTAGACGTTTTTTTTCTGTTGACCTCAAATACCCATAGCTTCTTTCTTGCAATGCTTCTTTTTATTCCTTGTTATGGAAGATATTTTAGAACTTGAAGCTTCTTTGAATTCCAAGTAAGTTAAAAATATGTTTTTATGCGATTTTGTAGTGAAGCCTGAATGCTAGATATCTTCTTCTAGGTGTTGTAAAAGGTTTTCTGGCACTTCTATTCCTTGATACAAAATCTTGGTTTCTTGATATCGTTTTATAAAGGTTTAGAAAACATATTTTGAACATTTTATTTTTTTCGCAATTTCTATTTTTAATAGCCCTTGGGTATGGATAGGTCAGATTTGTGCTGTCTGTGGTTCTGAGTGTTTTTTATTTTTATTTTTTTTTACTTATTTAGAACAATAGTGAATACACAATAGTTATAAATATAAACTAAAACATAAGAAATATTCATGGAAGGATCCACGATTTTTCCAGGGGGGAGGGGAGTGGGTTCTCAATTTGGTTAATTTAACAAGCGTAGCAACTAGGCGAGCACAGCGAGCCCTCAGAGGTATTAGGGGCACCATTAGTATAAGGGGGCGTTCAAACCAGCTACAATCGAACCTAGAAAAATGACCTTGAATTATAACAGAATTACCACAAGCCAGTTTCAAAGTTGTACTGGAAGAGTGACACGATATTCCGGCCCCAGTGACATCTGTAATCTCAAAGTGTACGGAGAAAAAAGGGGCTGTATTTCTTTTAGGGATATAATATTCCTTTTTTTTGTCCTTTTCAGACCCCTCCCCCTCCCGCCTTCGATAATTTTCCTGGCCGTCTACTAAGTATTCAGGCTAGATGCCGACCACTATGGCCTATTTTTGAGGCTGAAAGCTACCCATATCATGTTCCAGACCATGTCATAAAATGCAACTAAGGGAGGAGGGGAAGGGGGCTGACCTGAAAAGCCGCCCACACGAAGCTTTTATGGTTTCGAACCCGATGTTATTTTTTTGTAAGCGTTCATCTGGTGAATGCTTAAAAGTGCATGTCTTCATAATTATCGTATAGCCAAATGCTAGGATAAATTAAAAACAGACAAACAAACAAAACAATTAAAAAACAAACAAACAAAACAAGAAGAGGAGGGAAGCACGCTCCAACGTCGAAGTGAACTCCCTCCCCCTGCGTGGGAGTACGCGACCAAAGGCAAGGAGAGTCAAATAAAATGGAAGAGGCCAGCCTCTTCCAAGAAGTCAAATAGGCCACAAGTCTGTCTGCACGAACTCGTCGGCGAGCGGCCTTTTGGCCTTTCGAGAAACAGTCATGTGGGGAAAGTGGGGTAGACCCTAGTTTTAGCCGAGGCTTGGTATGAACCCTTTTTGCCGCTAACACTGCCAGGGAGCGCCCGGGCTGGGTACAACCCACAGAAGGGTTCCAAATGGGCGCGGAAGCGACCGTGCTCGTAGACTTGGAGAGGCCTCGAACAAATGGTGTTTTTCTAACTATTAAGTCCTAATACGTCACAGGTAACCCTCACATAAACCACTTCTTTCACGAAATTCATGGTAGAGCGCGGCGTTACACTCACTGGCGAACCATCGAGTGTCTGAAGGGCACTAATAATGGCCGCCCCGGAAGGGTCCGTCGCATTAGCCGAAGGCTCCCGTTCGAGAAACGGGTCCCCTTCGGCTCTCTGCTAGTCGATCTAACTAAAGTTCTCCTTTGATGCAGGATATGGCCTTTGTCCAACCTGCTGCCCTCAGTGGAGCAAATTACTAAAAAGCGTTTGAAGCCAGCGGGCCAAATACCACCAGGTAATCTGTGAAGGAGGGGCCCCGACGTAATCCAATCTCTTCTTGCCGTACTTGCGAATTTAGTCTTGTTTGGGCCTTCCCACCCGAGTACGCTTCGGAACCGGACGTGTCTGGTTTCTTGCCGAAACTGCAGCAATTCCGTCCGCCCCCTGAGCTCCCACAGATGAAGAGGAACCCCTTGTCCTCTGCGATTTCTACCTCTTATATTTCTTCTTCTTTAGAGAGGATAGTGTGGAGTGAACCCGCTTCTCCCCTGCTCGAGAATGGGGTCCAAGGTAGGAAGGAACAGCCTCAGCCTGATCTTTCTCCAAGATGGAGAAAATCTTAACCGTCAGAGAGGCACCAGGCGTGAGAAAGGGCCCCTTCTCTCCTTGTGAGTTCTTGGGAGCCCGCGCCGCCTGAGGAGGATCTTGCACAGGGGCTGACTCGGGTTCGATGTCTGGCGCTGAGCAAATGTTCGCACCCCTGGAAAAACCCATCTGAGGTGGAAGTGACCTCAGTGACCATCTCCACCTCAGGAGGCTGCTCCAACTGACACCTCCCCCAAGGTGTCAGGTATCCTGACAGGGGACTCAAGGGGGCTATAGCCCATCATAAACGTCACTTTGGTCGACATGGCCCCCACATTGGTTAAAAAAGGGTCAGCGGGCATGCCGGCTCCCAACAACGTGACAAACTTCGGATCGACGAGGTGCGTGGGTAAGGCCCAGGGGACGATGCTGCCTTTTACCCCCTCTAAGGGGGTTGTGGTGGGTAACCTGGCAACAACGGGAGAAGCAGAGACAGAGGCGACGCGTCCTCTGTCTCACTGTATTCTTTGTTGGCCCTTCAGAAAGTAAAGGGGGACCCGCTGCAAGTGGAGAGTCGCCCGGAGGCAAATCTGCAAAATGGGGTAAGGAGGAAACCCCTATTATCCGTTAAAAGAGGAGAGGAAGAATCGCCCTCTCCACTAGAAAAGTGTTGTAGAGGCCTCGTATAAATCACAGGGAGGAGAGGGGGAGGGGCACGTCCGTCACTGTGGTGGAGCTGCCAGGGGATGACTCCAAAGATAGCCAAGGGGAAACCCCTTTGCCGCAGTCAGTAGCTTAGAAAGGAGCCCCTCCACCCATCAATCAGAGTGAGGCAGTCTTTTAGCTTCTCGTCCGCCACAACACCAAGGTAGGGCGAGGATTGAGAGAGAGAGAGAGACGTAGTCCGAAATCCTGACGAAACTTGAGCAATTTTGAAAGGCTGCAAAAACTCGAGATTCTCCTACCCTCGTGATTACTACAGAAACAAGGGGGGTCGGTGGGCTATATCCCGCGTCCATCCACCCCCGCCTATCCTGTCTCGGCTTTTGACTTTTCGGGGGTCCACCTTGAGTACATTAGATAATAGTGTTCGCAAACTAGGACAGTGATGCACAACGACCAGAAGTTACCCAGTGGCCGGTCATTCCCCGAAGGTTGCAGCTCCCACCTGAGCAGCCAGAGAGGCAGGGCGACAGAGTTGATATCCTTAGTAAGACTTACTAATAATCATCGACAGGACGGTTAAGATCAGAAGATCTTTTGAGCTTTTTCCGGAAACGGGACCCGAGACTTTTAGTTGGCATGACAGCCAACAACTCAGTAAAGCCCGCCCGCCGGAAGCAGTTGAGCCTTATGCACCCGAGATCGGCCCCAGGGAGGGGGTCAGCCCAGTACACGCAACGAGGTGGTTATTGTGGGCAGAACCAATATTCCCATTATTCGCACCCAAACGCTAAGTTTCCCGCAAGGACTTGTCTCTTGCACCCTGTGGGCGTTAAAAGGTGAGGTTAATAGAGGTTGCAAAGCCTCTTTTCTGACAGGGCATGAGGTAGCTGGTCAGGTCCTTAAGCCTAGACAGAGGGTTGAGGGGAAAGTGGTGGAGCAAAAGGAATGCTGAGAGTGAGCGAGGAGGAAGCGCACCAACAACTTCCCCTGGTCCCTTCAAAAAATTCAATTCAACCCAGTAACTGGCTTGTCCTTAATTTCCACTCTGTCCGAGTGAGAACAGTTCCTCCAGATAGACAAAAGGGTGAGGGGGTAGTCATAGAGTAAAAAAAAAGTAGCGCTGAGAGGGAGCGGACCAGCTTTCTTAGGCCCCACCAGAGAGTTCAAGTCAACCCAGTAACGGGGCTTCCCAAATTTGCGCTCAGGCCGGGAGGAGGTGCAGCCCCTCCAAGTAACAAGGGTAAAAGGCTAAAGGGAGTACCGCCCTGCGTGGTAACGTTATGGGAGTTGTTTAAGATGATGAAGAATTGAGCAAAGCTTAAAACAGGTAGAATAATACGTATACTTAGAAGAGAGCTTGTGATTCTTGATGGGGGCATGTTAAAGAAAATAAGTAGAAGACAAAATTACGCTGGAAAGCGTTGCTACATCTTCAGAAGTGGCATGACTCTATGCATAAAATATAAAGTATTTGATCAATCCATCCAATCAGTTTTAACCAATAGACATACACCTTGGACATATTTTTTATCTGAATGGAATTTATTTTGAGGTTTGGGGGGTAACCCCCATGTATCCGACCTTGGGGAGTGTTAAAAAGAATAAACCCCACTTAAAAACAATGTTTTACCAGCCGCCGTTTCGAACGAAGTGAGCAAAACGTCGGTGAGTAAACATTCGATTTTTTTATGCGCTTTTCCTCTTCCTTCTACATACTGTTGTCACCGACACTATTTTAAATATTAAAATTAATTACTTTTTCGCTGAACACTTTGTTTTGATCATTCATTTTTTTTGTATTTGAATTCACTTTCTTCAAGGAATCTTTGTTTATATCTTTTCAAAGAACGCACTGCTGCATGCTGCTTAAGTCGATATAACACTCATTTTACTGTTGCTAAATTAATGAGACCTCTTTCTTTGCAACAAATGCTACTCATCATTCAAAATACTCTTTCAACGAGGGTTTTGAGGAAAGCATTGCTTTTTATCCAAACAGGCGCGGATCCAGGGGAAGGCTGAAGCCCCAACAAAATTCCAGACCCATTTATGTTTATATTTTTTAAACCATACTTGTATTCTGCAATTCAGAAAGAGTAATGTAATAACATGTTGCTCTTTTTCTCTATCGAGAGATTGTTTCTGTCGCTGACTTCTCCAGGGCGATATGTATGGAGATCCTGGGTTGCCTAGTTGTCAAGATCCCTCATCTCGGCCTCACAGGTGTCATCCAAAGGAATGCATTTGGGCGTTGGATCAGTCGAGGATCTCCTCCACCCGGAGGCTAGCCGTTGGCTGCTAGAGGCAGCTCCTCCGCCTAGCTTGATGGTGTAGCAGTATAAACACAATCCCCCTCACGTGGTTTAGCCCGCCGGCTATTATGAACATCATTCTTCTGAAAAACTAGGTTCCTCTCGATTCTTTCTTTCGTAGAGATTTTGCTTCTGCGAATTGTTATTCTTGACGAAGAGCTTCAGACAACCATTGGAGCTGATCAATTCATCTGAAGTCTGAAAGTAAGCTTTCAATAAAATCCAGGTAAATCTCAAAAGTAATTATTAAATACAATATTATACTTTGGTTGACGTCCAAAAACTACAACTCATTATTTTTTAATTTGTGGAAAGAAATCCGATCAGAGAGACATAGTGCTCACTCCTGTGTAAGATATTTATTTATTAATTAGCAATGTTGTGAAAGATAACCATTATTAATCATCAATACTCTTTTCTCAGACTATTTATAAGGAGGAATTCAGGTTAAGCCCCCAATTTTTTAGCCTGGATCCGCCATTGTATCCAAACAAAGTATTGCCTCCATTTTCCTTACTAATCAATGTTATCTAACATTTTTCCTATTCCTCGCCTGCAAGGAACTAGATAAGTATAGCAGAGGTAATGCCCCTACTTAACTTGGTGGGTGATACGGCCTCGTTGCTATTGTCCTGTGAATTCAAGGAAAATCTCCCTCTTCCACAGATACACATTATTATATATTTTGTTATCAAAGCGTTATCTTTTTTTAAGTTAGTTTTCAATTAATTAAATTCTACAACAATATTACTTTCAGTTGTTTTTTCCATAGCTAAAATAACTGTTTGAACAAAGCTAGAATTAGATCATGCAGTTACAGCAAAGAAACAACAAATGAAATTTAGCACGTCTGTAAGTAACATTGAACCGTACAGCTGCTTGAAGACAACCGGGACAAACTAAACGGAAGAAAACATAGTTGGTAACTCAATCGAAGGTTATGCTAATAGCACATGGGAGTTGTGGTTGAACTGCGAATAGAGGTTCGTTAGGGGTTAAGGCGACGCACGTTTAGAATATGATTACGGCCTCTCTTTCTATCTATTCGACTTTTTACCAACCAACTACAAGTATATGGAGCGCGGTAGGACTCAACATTACCAAAGAGGCTCTGACTGATATACCCAGACCCAGGGCAAACCAGTGATTGCAAACAAAGCTCGGGTGTGTCCACAAAAGAAGCACAGTCTGTATTTCATTTTATTTTTGTACTCATTTATATGTATTTGTTTGTTGAGCTTTTACACTATGACCCCCTTCAATTTCCATCGTTCTCATCGCAATTTCCTCCTCGCGAATAGCGGACAACTTGTAATCAATTCACAAATCCCTTACCCTTATCGAACAAAATATATAATAAATATAATGGATGAGAAAAGCGCATCTCAGATTTACGTGTTTATTCCATCTGCGTCGTAACATAAATATACCAACTACGTAGAGACAGAATTAATGTTTAAAAATTTCCATTAAATTTATTATTTAAGCAATTATTTGGTAATATATCTGTGGTTCCTAAAAGGTTAGACTCGAAAATCCTGTTTTTCATAATTCTCGTTTATACTTTTGAGTTCGTGTTCTTTTCCGCCTATTAGGCCTGGAGATTTTTAATTATGTCCATTTTCTCACTAGCCAGCTCTAGTCAAAATCGTTTTCTTTATAGGCGATTCTTTCCTGAATGTCTTTGTTCATAAAATCCAGGACCAGGTTCAAAAGGGCTTCCGCCCTCTCAACCAGGAGTAGAGCTAATAGGGTATTGGGGTTTATTGGGAGGAGTGCAAGTAATAGGAGTGCTGATGTCTTTCTGAAACTGCACCTGACATTAGTTAGGCCTCATCTTGACTATGGAGTGCAATTTCGGTCATCATATTATAGGATAGATATTGGTTTGCTTGAGTTTGTGCAAATTAGGATGACTAAAATGATTCATGGGTTGAGGAGATTACCTTAAGGACTAAATCTTCATACGTTACAAAGAAGAGTTCGAGGGAACTTGATTGAAGTCTTCAAGTGGGTAAAAGGTTATAATAGGGAAGACATAAAGTTCTTCTTTTTATTGAACAGGATAGAGCACGTAGCAATAGGTTTAAGCTGGACAAGTTTAGGTTTAGGAAAGAGAATGGTAGAAATTGGTTTCCAAATCGAGTGGTAGATGAATTGAACCTACCATGGATAGAAGCATCCTCACTGCAGTTTTAAGAATCGACTGGATAGATTTATGCATGAAGATGCTAGGAGGGATTGAACTGGGCGATGGGAACAGGAGCTGCCTCGTATGGGCTAGTGATTAGCCTTTTGCAGGCTCCTTTTCTTATGTTAACTCTTTAAGTAGTCTCATCTGTCAGTTATTTGAGCTATGTACATATATTCATTTGCAGGCTATTTAGCCAAGGGGAAACACCGCTTTAAATTTAATGAAGTTAAGCCACATCGGATGTGGTTAGTCGCAATGCGGGTAGCTTTCACGGTGGCTGTCATGCACTGTAGATACCCGTGGTTCGGATTCCACGTTAATCAGTAGGTCCCAAATGAATGGAGATCGGTGGTAAAATATACAGCCGCGACCAAAAGTTTTTGTACACCTCAGAAATTAGATAAATGCAAGGTCGTAAAGTTTTTATTTGTATATCAATATGAATATAACAATGAAATAAGGAGAGAAAATACCAATAAGTTATATATGCCCCAAACAAACGTAACATCAGCAACATAACAGATGAAGCTTGGTGAAAATTACAGCAACATAACAGATGAAGCTCTGTGAAAATTACAGCAACACCAAACTGATACAGGAAGCTCAGTAGCGTGTAGACTAAAGAGCAGTGCTTTACTTTTCAACTGGAGTGCCGCGAGAACTACCAAGAAATCATTTTTAAAATTCCTAAATTGCGAAAAAATATGAATTTAAAATATTTCTAAAAAACTCTATTGACACTTGAAAGTATTTTGAAACTAGTTTCTCTGCATTGTACAAAAAAACAACGAAATGAGAAAGATTGCATAAAAATAATGAAGAAATGAGAGTTGTCTTGTCAACTATAAGTCCAATTATTAAATAATTATGCGATACTCATCAACTCAAATTTCCCATTGAACTTTTAAACGTAAGATAAATTTATTTTCAATTTTTTATGTCCTATTTCGATTTAATTAGATTAAATGTCAATCGGGGTTAATTTTGAACTGTTTTCCACGTAATTAAGTATTTATACGTAAATTATTTTATATTAGGGTGCCACGGCTGCTTCTATAATAACAATTAGAATGCTACTATCATAAAAAGGTTGCAAACCACTGCTGTAGAGAGTCCATTGGCAGTGATGGTAGCATTTATTCTTCCAGGCCTTGCTCTCCACGAGGGAGCGACAGCTGAGGGAGAAGGGGGTATGATGCTGGCCAATTCTTCGATGATGACTGCCTTCAGTATCAGGTGTGCCAGATTGGGCTAATTTTACAGCTCTCCGCTCCTACTGCATAAAATCCGCTACTTTGCTACTTTTCGAATCATTCCCAAGAGATCTGACATGGTAAGGCGAGACCTAGGCTCCTATTGGTCGAATTACAGGGGAGTTGCTAAGCATGGGTTCCTATTGGCTGGCTTACTGGGGAGTCAGGAGAAACAACTCCACCATCATGAGTGGCGACCTCGATGGAAGGAAAGTGACAGAAGATCAGGAAATCGAAAGACACTTCAGGGAACACTGGAGCAGAAAATTCGATATTACGGAGCAGGAAAATTTAGATTTTAACATTGAGTATGAGGAGGAAGTAATGGAGCACCTGAGACGGAGAAGACCTGAACTAACACCCCTCCACTACGTCGACGACACCCGGCAATCGAGAGAGGAAGGAAGGTCATTTACCCAAGAGGAGTATGAAAAGGCCCTAAAAAGCTTTCGACAGAAAGCCCCGGGCATCTCGGGAATAACTAGGGCCCATCTCCTTAATGCCCCACCAAATATTAACGAGGCATTGCTAAAACTATTCAATGCTTGCCTAAATGTCGGATACTTCCCGGACCGGCTGAAGAGAGCGAGGATGATCTTCATCCCCAAACGGGGCAAACCTAGAGGAGAGGTCAAAAGCTACCAGCCTATCTCCCGCCTGGAGTTCATAGGGAAGCTTTATGAAAAGCTCCTAAATGACAGGCTAAAATGCTATTTGGACGATGGAACCTGTACAACAGGTAGCGACATGGTTTCCGTAAACACCTTGTGACGGAAACCGCCCTTGCCCTGATGACAGAGTTCGTTGCCAAAGCAAAAGCACAAGACAAGAAGGTTGACGTAGTGCTGAGAGATGTCGCATCGGCTTTCGACAAAGTCTGGATCCCCGGACTAAAGAAAAAGATCAGTGATCTTGGGATGGAAGCAACCATCACCAAAGTCCTCTGCGACTATCTAGAGGACAGGTAGGCGAATATTAAAATAAATGGATATGAGGGACACCCTTTCACTATGAAGGCTGGCGTACCCCAGGGGGGGGGGCTGCCTAAACCCCACCCTATACACTATATTCACGAGCGACCTCCCCCCCACCACCACCCAAGACTATGCACTTAACGTGCAACTGGCCGATGCAACAGCGACTACAGGAACCCGGTCGATATAGCCAACAGGACGGCGGGCGAGATTGGGAATATAAACGCTTATGAAAAGCGTATCAAGATCCGAACCAACAACGACAAGTTTAAGGTTATCCCAGTCGGCCGCATCAAGACAGATGACGTTGTGGTGAATGAAGAACTATACCCATACACTACCGAAGGACAAGCCTTAGGGCTAAAGTTCAATTACAAAGGGTACAACGTCCATCTCAACGATAAAATAGATAAGGCTAAAACAAGGATTAAACAGCTGTACAGATTCAGAAGGCTATCCTTCCGAAACAAACGGAAACTGTACTTATCCCCTGTAAGGCCAATCCTCTTATATCCGGCAATTCTGCTACACCTGGCAAGCAAAACAATGATAAGAAAAACTCAGGCAGTGCAGAACCAGGCTATACGATACATCCTCCACGTAAGCCTTCTAGACTGCATCCCTGCAACAACACTACATAACCTAACTAACGTAGAACCCCTAAATGTGACTCTACACGAAAAGGCGAGAAGAATATGGATCAAAATCGACCAGCACATACCAGAAGGTATCCTCCAAAACATACGACTACCTGATCATGACCCCCGAAATAGACACTACAAACAAGGATTCACCAGTAGCCAACTGCGAATGCAGGAAGCTGTAATACCGATATATAGATGAACAAAACCGGAAAAAAACACATATAATATACAAAAGTAAAAACGAAAGTAAAATTAAAAGACCTGTAAAGGTCACCATATAAAGAAAGATAAAAAAGGAAAGTAATTAAGATTATAAGATTATGTAAAGTATAAACAAAAGATCCAAAGTGGACATGAAGAATAAAATAATAAAAATAAAAGAAAGAACAAGAGATAAGAAATAAGTAAATATCAGCAACAAAACACAGTAAATTCAAATATAAATCAAAAGATCCAAAAAAGGACAAAAAGAAGAAATGGCAGATAAATGCTAAACAAGAATAGCTCAAGAAAAGACGCAAAAGAAAAAACAAAGGCTTGAATGCTAAAAAGAAACTAAATTAAAGTTAAAAAGAGACAAGAGTACAAAGAGAAGCCATAGCCATACGTACTGGCTCACCTATCTTCTACTACTATACACTTTTTCTACCTATACCTCCTCTACTACTATCAAACACCATTTTTTTTTCTACCTTAGAATTTCCTGAATTCCTGAAGGCACGAAGAGTCTCCACGATGTGTAGAAGCGGCTACCCCGCAGACCATAAATCACGATCAGTAAGCTTAAAATTACTATTCTTAAATAGTAAATTGCACCTTTCCATGTTTCGAGCTATTCTCTCTCAATAGTTAAACCGGGCTGAAAAATAATTAAAAAAAATAAGGTTTATTAAATAATAAGTTTAATTGCGTTATTTACTGGTTGCATTCAGAAACCTTGTTAGGCTAATGTTATTCGTATTCAGTTAATCTGCGGATTCTATGAATATCAGTGATGTATTTTGTTTCTTTATTGTGGAAATACGTGAATATGTATAAAATAGTTAAGTAAATACTCATTACATTATTCGACATAGGAAAGTGGGCAAATGATAACAAGTTTAAAAAAAACAACCTTGATTAATAGATCCGCTATTTAAAAAGTGGCCTTTGTAAGTATAACATAACATGAAGGCATTTTGCAGTGTGCATAGAGTGGGGCTTCGAGCTCCCAAGACTGACTTGAAAATATACACTGAATCTATCAAGCATAAAAGAAATGTGAACGGTTAGTCACAAGCAAGTGAGACTGGAATAAGTTTTTTTAAAAGAGGAATGATCATGCTAAATTTTAACTGCACCTCTGAGTAAAATTTACTTATCACTCGTCTGTAAGAGCCATTGACCATTTAAATGATATTCTTAAAAAGAGCTTTCCTTCCACATCCAATTCAAGTTTTGAGAATTTTCCGTTTCATACAACAAAATTCACTGCTTTGATAAATAAAAAAAAGAAGTTATTCCATCAGCGCTTTTAAAATAACAAGTTTTCGACATGCAGAATGCACCATTTTCTCTATTAAATGACGAATATATATATATATATATATATATATATATATATATATATATATATATATATATATATATATATATATATATATATATATATATATATATATATTGTATGCGAGAAATATTTGTGTTTGCGTTCGTTATTATAGTGTTAATCATATCAAAATCATTTCTCGTTTTCTTTGACTAATCCCAGTAACTAGTAGTATGTCAAAGGCCTTATATAAATGGAGTGCAGAATATTTTCAGGAAATCGGTGTGGATTTAAAACATTGTTTTTGCATTAGGAACAGATGAAGCTTTCCTTTTATGCGGCAGTCATCATTCGGTGTATACATTGATGAAGCAGGGTATACCGTACGCATTCACTTCTGATAAAATTCATATACCATTCATTACATTTAGTGTACTCAAACGCTTCATAATAACTGCCGTCAAAACTCACTATTTGCTACGAGAAACATATTGGTTCCGCAGATCTGCCTTGAGAAAAGAGCATATTTAGATATGTGCAAACCTATCAATGGTGGAAAAGAACCTGTACGACTTGTATCTCTGTCAGTTACATGTTGACTTGCAAGAAGAAATAGCCTGAAAAGAGTTCTCGATCAATGGATTTCACTAAAAACGGCTTCAGATTGCGCTGTAAACTTTCGATAAGTACTCATCACGAGAACTATTATATGTTCTCCGATTATGTCAACGAATTATATTTCGCATTTTTAAGACCACTCTTGAATGATTTCGAAAAGATGAATTTACTTTTCCAAAAAGGAGTTGCAGAGCATCGTAGTGTCCTAAATGAAACGAATTTTAAAATACTGTTTAAAACTACAAGTAAACTTGAACGACCAATCAGTTTTTCTCCCTCTGAACAAAGTGGATTTTGGCTTTGAATTTTCAACTCTGTTAATCGAGAAAATCAAATTAAGAATGACAACAGAGGAGTGCTTAGTTGAAATTGGATCTCGATGCTACCAATATGTATTAAAAACGTGAAAAGAACTTTTAGGTACTTCGGACCCTGAGACTCAAAAAAAAAAACGAAATCTTTTCTCGACCATCTGTCTAAGTCATACACGACCTCATTTTTGAGGGATTCCACTTGAGCTGGCGGAAGAGCAGATTTTTTTTTTATATTGAAAGTCGGTGGAGTCAGGTCTTAAATATTAAATAGAATAATATTTCTGACCAAAACTTTGGTTAAAAGCAATCTTAGTAAGAAATGCTGGAGGAGATATCATACTTAAACATTTAGTCTCTGTATAAGTAATGCTGCAATTGAACGCACTTTTTTCACTAGTTGCATCGGTGAAGACTAAGGTGAGGAACAGAATGGCACTGGAACTTTTATCATCTATACAAAAAATTAGAACAAGTTTGGAGCCGAAAGGTGAATGCTGTTCCTCATATGATACCCCGTTGATACTAAACTATGACACGTCTATTTTATAGTTTAGGTGAAGAAGAAGATGAACTTTGGAACACTGAACAGCTATGCAGAGAATAAATTAGTTTTAAAAATGGTTTTAAAATTTAAGGGATGTTAAATTGTTGTAGATTCTTTTGTTTATATATTTATTTGGGCTAACATTTCTAACAATACGCTACTTTTAAGTTCAAAATATGCTATTTTTGATTATATAAGTCTGGCAACACTGATTCAGTTACTCACTGGAGGCTGGCTGACGACGTCTTACGGCCTCTCTGAGGTCCTGCCAGATGTTTTTCTATGGATTCATATTTGAAGACAGGTGACCGGTCCATCACCGTGATAATGATGGCCCGGAACCACTGTATGGTGGACGCAGCCTTGTGACCTGGGTCATTTTCCTGCTGGCAAATCACATTCCGGGTATTTCTAGAGAGGTTCGGGCTGAGGGCACCATGTAATTTCAAAACAGGTTGGTACTTCCCTGAATTCATGGTGGCATTACAAACGGTAAGACGACTTACCCATGAACTTGACATGCAGCCCCATACCATTACAGAGCAGCCGCCATGCTTTACTGTTAGCACTATGGACTCTCGATTCCACTACTCCCCTAGCATCTTGCGGACTCTAACGTTGCCTGGGGGCAAGAACAACTGAAACATGGACTCGTCGAACCATAAGACACGTTCTCACTGACGCATGGTCCACTTGCCGGGAGCAGTGTCCAAGTCAGTCGACTTAATTTCGGCTGAAGGTTCGTCAGCGGTTTTTGACGGGCTTTACACGACTTCGGACCTTGTGCGAAACAGTCTGCGATGGATTGGTCTGACGGATGTATTAACCTGACTGCCCTGTCTCCATTCATGTTGCAGTTTTCTTACAATCCCGAAGGCTCATGCGACGCAGACACCTGTCTTCACGTTGCGTACAAATCCACTTTCTCGGATCCTTTTCAACCCTTCTGCAACCCCGGAATGTGATCCACTAACCCTCCGGGCGATATGACAAAAACTCAGACTCTCCTCGTGCAGCGTGCATATCATAATTCCCCCAAGGTAGAGTTACGTGTTTTCGCTATTATATCATTATCAGTTCCAGTCGACATTGAATATCATATTAATCAATAAATATGATGTTATATATGAAGATATTTTGACTGTAACATTCGGCACACGGATACTAGGATTTCATACATTGCAACAGCATCGTGTTTTTAGATATTTCAAAAAGGTTATAAGGAAGCATGTACTTTTATTTTCCCCTTCCACATGTATTGTATACATGCATGCAAACCTACATCAGCTTATTCATAGACACACCCAAGGAATAAGAACAAACTTTTAGCCTCGGCTGTATATTGACTTGCCTATGATCTCATTTCTAAATATATGACCACTTAGTAACTCCTAATTTACAGTGATGATTCCTATTCAACACTCATACATACAAACAAAACATCGGCTTAGGTGGTTACAAGGAACTTGGATGGAAAGAATTCCTTACATTTAAGTTCCTTATAACAATCTTGAACTGAATAGAATGGAAAAGAAAGACCCAATAGTCATTTAGAAGGCAAAATATTCAAGAGAAAGGAAGGAGGAAGCAAATTAGTTGAACTTGCAGAGGAAGCAAACCTTTACAGTATGAATAGTTTCTTCTAAAATATATAAAACAGAAGATGGTTTTTGGTGGGATCAAATGGAACAAATAATGAGATCGATTACATACTTTACAACATGAAAAAATGTCATTAAATCCATTATCAGTCCATTCAACACAGGTAGCGATGGGAGACTACTCAGGAGAAAGATTAAAATAGCTATAAAAACAGGAGAAACAAACTCATGACAAAGAGAATAAACTCGGAGAAGCTTGACACCCAAAGTGGCATCGAGAGATTCTTCCTGAACTTTCAGTTGACTTTCCGACTCACATGATCAAATCACTTGAAGTTTCAATGGGATTTTATATAAAGATAAAATCTTTGGCAGATAACGAGGCAATTCACAACAAAATTGATGTTTCAGCCTTTAATTGTGGTTTTGATGCTGATTGATAAGCAGTTTAGAGGTTGAGAAATGACCGGATAATGACACAAAATAAATATAGAATGAATAAATCGTTTAATGACTCTCTAATGATAATGATGACAATGCGCCGTTGGCCTTCCATGAGCGGACACAAACGTCAGCGCAGGGAGAGATCTGACTAGCGATTGGTGGACGCGCCGTGCTCATCCCGTTTTCGGGTGGGTATATCTTACACCTCTCACCTCACACATAGCCAATCACAACACTGCTTTCTTTTCTCTCCCGCCTTCACAGCACAACACACACACACTCTCTGTTCCAAAGAATCCTGCCGATGGGTATCTATATCCACATACCTCTGACGCGGAACAGGTCTCTCTCCCCCGAGGTGACGAAGGCTTCCACCTGAATGCTGTTTGGTGTCAAAACATAATACTTCCTGGCACCTCTCCCCAAAAGAGGACCGGCTCCTAGGGCCCTCGGGCTTACGACCAGGGATTGTCACACTGACCTTGTATAAATTTCATTATCCGGTCGGGGATCCTCCCAGTATCATGGAAAGATTGGCGCTGACTAACTAACTAGCTAACACAATAGCGTCCAAAATTATCTCGTCCTCTACTCACATTGTTTTTTATACAGTTGCATAAAAATATCGATTGGTTACAATATTTACCATTCCACAAATTACATTGAGGTTTTTCTGATTGAACAAATGAGGAGAGGGGCCATCTTTGGGCCTTTTTTTCTGACGTGATTGGTGGAGTTTTGTGTGTGTGTGGAGGGAGGGGGTATTCAAGGAGCTGTCGGAGAAAATTATTTGTGTTGGCAGGTCTCCTCTGTTTGCCGATTCACATAAATGGAGATCGTTTGTATTGCCATTCAGACGGTCGTTTTGTAAAAATATCTATATATTTTATACTTCGTTGTCCTCAGGTGGGCGCCAATGTCTATAGGTATGAGCGAAATCAGCGTCTTGTCACTCAGTTACTTGAATGTCTGTAGTGTCGTCACTTAGTAGGCAGTCGCCAGATTAGCGCTGAAAAAAACACCCAAATGTAGTGTCGTTAGGATGCGAGACGGGTATTATAAGTGTGATGGAACAATTATTGCTACATATATAGTTTTCAAATTACAGTAGTAAGCAAATTTAAACAAACTATTTGACAATGTGAAACTTTGCTAAACAACACGGAGACAAGGTTATCTAAAACAAAAATAAGTGAGGTTACCAAAAAGATAAAATGCGAAGGTGAGAGCGTAGTGCACAATTAGAGAAATGATCGAATATATCGAACTCAACAAACTAAAAATTATTCCAGGAAGTTTTACTATAACAAAATGAAATAACTTCTAACAATTGGCAGAATGCAACTGAAAACTAGAGGATAAACGATGGAATAAAATCACAAGCAGTTATTTTAAGAGTCGAAGAATTCTATCATGATTGCAATGGGCACTACGCAACAACTTAATAAGTTAGGTGGAATTCCCATCACTACCAAACTACGAAAGTTTGCACGCACTCAATAGATTGAAAAATGGTAAATCTCTTGGAGAAGATAGTGTAACACTCGACCATGTAAAAGGTAAAGAGTGATGTGTGTTGGGTAGGCTAGGTCAGGTTTGGGGGGTTTAATTTAGTTTTATTAAAAGGTAAAGAGTGATGTGTGATGCGTAAGTTAGGTGAAATTGGGGAGGGGGAGTTATTTGGTTCTATTAAAAGGCCCAGGTCATGTTTTATTTTTGGGGGGGGTTGTTTGGCTTTATTAAAAGGTAAAGAATAATGTGTGTTGCGTAGGCTTGGTCAGGTTTGGGAGGTTTATTTGGTTTTATTAAAAGGTAAAGAGCTTTCTCCTTTGTTTCCTAGTTTGGGTAAGGTTGTTTGTATTTATTGGTTTTATTAGAGGATACAGAGTTGTGTTTTGTAGGTTTAGTTAGGTTGTTTGAATTTATGCAGTTTAGTAGATGACAAAGAGGCGTATGCTTTGTTGCCGAGTGTTTTTTTGAGGCTGTTAGATACTTATGATTCTTTGTTTTTGATTGTTTGTGCTCGAGTACTACGTCTGAAGATAACCGACCCTACGGAAGATTTGGATAGCTTATCTTCGCGTATTACGAGTCGTCTTGCCCGATCACGCGCGTTTTCACTTCACAACAAACACCAAATAATCGAGAAAACTATTTATAAACTATTTTTAAACGGAGGGATTATTGTTCGCTTATTTAGAAGTAACTAAAAAACTCCCACAGGGGCCATAGAGGTTTAGAATAGAGGTTTATTGTGAGACTGGTGAAATTAGAGGAAATTAAAATGTGGCGAAAGTAAATAATCCGAGTTGCTAAAAGTGGAGGCTATTTTAGGGGGCTATGGACCTCGGCCGCGCAATTCTCAGCCCAGTTGATTCATTTCCCGCCCCCCGCCCCTCCATGAAAGGTTTCAAGTTCGTACTTCGGGGTCGCAGTGCTCTTTATACGAACTTGTTTATGTGGGTTCAAAATACCCCTCCGGGGGGCTAAATCAGCTCTTCTTACTTTTGTCTTTTATTTTAATTTCCCTTTTTTTGTTCTCACGTTCCTTCGTCCCGTAGGGTCGCGGGCCCTCCCGGTCCCGACGGCTATATATCTTCGAGAAATTGCCCTCGTTGGTTTTTCCGCATAAAAAACTCGGAACAACCAGTAACCAACCTGCGATCCTCAACTAGTCATACAAATTCACCCTGTAAACTTACTCTGCCCCCCCCCCCCATCCCGATGGCATACCTTCATTATGCACTGTACTCTGGCTAATTTTACTCTCATCTATTTTCCCTTTCCCAACTTCACCACTTTCATTACAAATATCTTTCAATGGGAAAGATGCTTCCGGTTTTTTCCGTACTTTTCTCGAATAAATAAATAAATTTTTCTAATAATTAAATAAATTCATTTTTGAATAGATAAATTAATGCTCCTCCCAATTACAAAATTAATTCCTGAGAAACGAAAAGTGGCAAGTCAAGGCGAAGGGAAAGGAGGAAAGGAATTAATCCCTAACCCACTCACTTAAATGTCATGTAAAACCTTCTTAAAGGAAGCTCACACTATAATTTTGTTTCATTTTCTTTTCCTTTTTTGTATTTAGGCATTTGTATCGATAATTATAAACTACTTTTTCATTTTTTCATCATAAAAGAAGGGCACATTTCATGGGATAAACTTAGCCACTTAATTAAAAGGAAGTGCAGTGTTACTCTTGAAATGTATTTATGGTATAGTAAAAAAAATTGAATCAAAAGTAAATGTACCTTATGGGCGAATGAGAAAGAGAGAAGAGAGAGAGAAGAGAGAAAAGTCGCACCGTAACTTTAAGTTCCCATCGGCTGTATCCCATCTTCTTTGCCAGGAAGCGTGGAGGGTTGACCTGATTCCTGCCATGTAGTCAGTGTGAGTAAGAGCGAAACACTGCTCTGATCACCTAGTTCTCGTGGACTATTTGGCGCCCACATCGGCGCACACATTCCCCGCATGTCTAAGAACCCAACATAAAATAATCTCGATATCAGCCAGGCTCGAGGCAACTGTGCGGTCACTGATACCACAAACCAGGGGGCGCGGATATTCCAATACTCCTAGAGCACTGGAGAGGCTTTGTAAGTCGCTAAAGATCACAATCTGGTGTTCGAACAGGGAACGACGTGTTATCTCTCGTATTGAGCGGTGTATTGCAACTAGATCGGCCATGAAGACAGACACAGAAGCTAGTGGAGCCCCGTTGACAGTAAACAGAAGGGATAAGGCGTGGAAGCCGACTCCTTCCTGAGAGTTCAGTCATCCGTGTACACTGGCACGGATCCAGCGTGACACAAAGTGTGCTACATAAATGTCGAACGAAATAGCCCCGGCGCTGTGGAAGCTTTGGGAGCAGAAGCGTGGCGACAAATGGTCAAAGGTGGTACCTTCCGCGTTGGCGTTCTGGGCAGAACTAGAGGCGTCACCAGCCTGAGAGCTAAGTAAACTTAAACGCTAAGGGCTTAGGATATGACTGTCTCCTCTCGGCGGCATAAACACATTTGAGACCGGCTGTCGTTCTTAATTGAGAGAGACGCCGAGCCCATGCGTACAGGTGCATAATGCAGTGTGTACGGTGCAGAGCGACTGGCATTTCACTAGCATCGACAAGTAGGCTCTCAATGGGGGACAAGCGGAAGGCATCAGCCGCCAGGCGGATACGGGTCTGATGGATCGAGTTCACATTCCGCAATACACGCTCGGCACGGATGCTTGAAACTCGCATCATTAGTCAAGGTTCAAACAAAGAAAGGATTAGTAGAAAATTATGACGATAGCTCTATCAGCAACCCAAGTGCTCAACGTCAATAGGCGAAAGATCTCAATGGTGTGGGAACAAAAGATCCTAAAACTGCTAATATGAGCTTCATAGGTGAGACGTCGGTCAAAAACAAGACCAAGGAAACGGCACGAATCCCTCACCTCCAGGCGAACTCCGTTTAGGAGCAGGTCCGGGTCAGGATGGAGCTGTGGATGGTGGTAGAAGTGCACCACCTTAATCTTGACCAACGAAAACAGAAACCTGTGTTCTTCGGCTTAGCAAGGGATCCGGTTCAATGCCTGTTGGAGTCGACGCTCCATAGTGTACATCTTAGCCGCACCATCTTCCCGCAGCACCGAGATGATACTGTATATGCTCAGGACAAAGAGTGTGACACTTAGGACATTTCTCTGCGTCACGACCTATTCCTCATTCAATGGGCCGGATAGGGAGGGCTCCTCTCACCCGTACGCGGAATCGACGAATTAGGAAATAAAGAAGGGGCTGCGTCTCCTCGTCCCAATCGTGTGGAGGGTGTCCATAAAACCGTATCGCCATGCGGTATCATATGCCTTCTCCAGATCGAAATATACCGTGGCATACTGCTGTCGACGAAGAAAGGGATTGCAGATACCATTTTCCAGTCAGAGCAGAGCATCCGACGTGGAGTGGAACATGCGGAAACCGCACTGCACGGAAGACAGGTGTGCTGTCCAGAAAAAATCTAATCTAACATTTACCAATTTTTCCATCAACTAGCACCCGCAGGAGTTTAGAGAAATTGGCCGCAAACCGGCCAGGTAAGAGTGATCTCTCCTCGATTTGCGAGAAGCGAACACAGTAGCCATTCATCAAAAGGCTACTAGCAGAAATGCCATGCCTCACTCAGCTAAGATTCGAAGCTTAGCATATGGGACATCGTCCAGACTATGGGCGGTGTCCGCGCCTGAAGCGAGAGTGGAACGCATCTCACTAAAAGTAAACCTGTTGATGAAGTGTTCTCAGCATCTGTAGGTAAGTCCAGGTGGTGGCATTCAGTGACATCACGACCCAGAGTACGAGATTGCGATCCCGTTCTCCTGGAAAACGGGAAGTAGTCCTCTGAGGATGTGACCAGAATTCTTTTGACTCGCTTCCAAATCTCTGCAAGATGGAATCTTCTTGTCAATTGAAGACACGTATGCCCACTAGAAAGAGCGGTGGGTCCTAGCTCGACGAAGTTTACCGACGGTAAAATCGTTTTGGCGACGCTTATAGCGCATGTAGGCATATCACTTTTGTCTGAGGGCCGTCTCACACTCGGTCGACCACCAAGGAAGCGGATTGCGTGAAAAACGACCAAGCATTCTAGGAATGTTAGTTAGTCTCAGCCGATGAGGTTGCTGGACATGAATTCAACGGCTTCATCCACCGCCATAAACACCTCGACTGGGAGAGAGAATTCAGTCATATCCTAAAATGCATAAGAGCTTTGTTATTTGCAGGCGGCAGTGGCCCAGAAAATGATAGTTGAATGGGAAAGTGGTCATTGCCATGGAGGTCATCGACCACCTCCCAACCAAAATCAGGCTGTGCATCCGGAGAGCAAAGGGACATATCGTGACAGGAAACGAAGCTCTTCTCGTAAAATGATGCATAAACTCATTCACATTTAGGACACCTATCTTCAGCTCGTCGATCAAATAGGCAAGGCTCTGACCACATAGATTGGCCGTATAGTCCCCAAAAACCTCGGTAATCGTGCCACAATGCGGCGGAAGTCCCTCGCGTCGAAGTCGGCTGACGGTGGAATGCACGCAGAAATAACAGTATACCTCTTATCCAGGTGTAGCTGACATAGCACTGCCTGAAAGGAGGTATTTATTGCAAATAGAACAACGAAGACATCATGCTTGGTGTAAATCTACTCCCTCTGCTACTAAAACTTTGTCGAGCGGTGCTGCTTCGGAGGCGTTGGTCCCTCTTTTTTATGGCCTCGATATGCACTGACTCAAGAACTCTGTTACGATCGAATGTGAAGAAAATTGTAGGGGTAACTCTCGAGCTCCCCCCATTTTCTCATCACACGTTCGATTTTGACCCTTCCTTACTCAGCCAGCTCTTTGATGATGTCTTCTAAGGAGCAGTTTATGAGTTCTCTCGCATAAGCAAGCCCTTTCACGAAATTCCTTGTAGAATGCGGCGTCATACCCGCGAGCCATTAAGTGCCCAAAGGGCACTAATTTTGGGCGCCTCGGAACGGTCCGCCGGATTCACTATACGGCTCCCGTTCAAGAAAAGGGCCACTTTCGGCTCTCTACAGTTATGTCTATGCAATGCTATCATCTGATAAACATGTGGCCTTTGGCCAACTTGCTGTCATCAGTGGGCGAGTAACTAAGAAGCGTTTTAAGCCAAGTGGATCGAAAACGCCAGGTAGTCTGGATGAGGCGTTGCGACGTAATCGAGCCTCCGCTCCCACAGCTGCAACTTTGGTCTTTTTATGTCTTCCCACCCGAGGGCGCCTCGGAGTCGTACGTGCCGGTCTTGGTTTGATCGCTTTCCAAAACGGAATCGGACACTTGGACAACAGAACTGCCGCAGAGGAAGAGGAACCTCTTGCCATCTTCGATTTATTCTTCTATTTTGGAGACGAGGGCGGGGAGTGAACCCGCTTCTCACCTCCCCACGAAGGGGCCCCAAAGTCGAAAGGACCAGCCTCGGCCAGATCTTTCTCCGAGATGGAGAAAATCTTGGCTGTCGAGGGGATACCAGCTGTAAGAAGGGGTTCCTCCTCTCTTTGTCAGTCCTTCCTACACATGGGCGGACTCAGCTTCGCTGTTTAGTACCGAACCCATGTTCGCCCCCAATGAAGACACTGCCATCTGGTGCGGGGGCACATCCGAGGCCATCTCCACCTTGGGAGGGGCCTCCAACTGGCTATCCTCCACTCCTATATGTCGATATCCTGATCAGGGATTCATAGGGCTTATGACCCCTCACTTAGGTTACTGGGGTGGGTGTGCCGACCTGCAAGGGAAAGAGATGGGGAACGGACATGCCGATTCCCATCAACGTCACGAACCTCACGTCTACGATGTGTCGTGTCAAGGCCCAGGGAACGATGCCACCTCCTAACCCTCTAAGGGGCTCATGATGGGTTAGCTGATCCCCAACAGTAGGGCGGAGACCGAGGTGGCGCGTGTGTTGTCTTGGCGTGTCCATAAATAAAGAAAAAGGGGAGCACCCACAAATAGAGAGTCGCCTCGAGGCAATTCTACAAAAGGGGTAATGGGCAAATCCCCGAAGCCGTCAACAATCTAAATTTAGAGAGAAATGCCCTCTCCGCTAGAAGGGAATTGAAGGGGCCGCTGAGAAAGCAGAGAGATGGGGGATGAATCTCCATCATTTATGTAGATCTTCTCGGGGAAGGCTCCGAAGAGATGGCATAGGGTCAGTGGCGGATCCAGAATACAAATTTGGGTGGGAGGAGCTAACCTGAATTCCCCCTTCTAAGTAGTCTGAGAAAGGGGCATTGATTACTAATAATGTTTATAATTGATAATAAATAACAGCATCTCGTAAAGGAGTGAGCATTAGCTCTGTCAGTTTGAATTTTTCTCCACATCAGAAAATTATGAATTGGTGGTTTATTGTAGTTTTTAGGGGTCAGCTAAGGGATAATGCTGAGGTTAATACTTATTTTTGAGATTTACCTGTATTTTAGACATGTATCATATAGGGTACATTCGATCGGAACGGTTTAAAAGGCTGTTTTTATATATATTCTATATTATTACATAACTTTCTGAATAGCAGAATACAAGTGTGGCTTAAAAAAAAAAAAAACATAAACGGGTCTGAAAGGGCTAATGAAAACATGTAACACACATTAACAACACACATCATTGGTCATGGTATTTCCTGTTCCTTTGGGCAAATACATTGATTACGTTGTCTATTCTAACATCAATTTCTTTGAGAACACCGATCAGCGCGAGGCCGTTGAGGCGTTCTTGAGTCATTTTTTTTTGGGGGGGGGGGCTATGGGCTTCAGAACCCCTCCCCCCTGCATCTGCGCCTGCAAAGGGTAGATAGACCCTCTACCGCAATCAGAAGGTTGTGGAGAGAGGGAGGAGGGGGGGTGGGGAGGAGAGTTTAAGCTTGAATGGGAGTGAGTGAGAGTGACAGAATTTTTGTGGGTGAGTGAGTATGAGGTGAGAGATTGAATGTGAGAATTGTTTTTCATTTTTTAAAAATATTACAAGGGCATTATCTAATGACTAGTTTATAACCACAAATCCCTTTTATTTTCAACGTCAATATTTAATATACAACGTAAAAAAAAATGTTCGTTGACCTAAATTTCGGCACTAAGCCTATGTGCGTAGAAAATTTTTAATCGCGTCTCAAATTTTATACCGTGCCAAGTTACGTCTTCAATTATTTAATTATTATCAATATGTAATCTTGATGCAAACAAACTATTTTTGTTTACGAACGCACATCTATTCAACTGTGACATTACTGTTACCATCAAAATAAGGATTTTTTTCTGACAAAATATTGAGCAACTATAAGAAATATACTTTTTAATGAAGGAAAACTGTCGACAAAGTGAAAAGTATACGTTTTCCGTTCTTTCAAATGCAACATCGTGCCCTCTTATACGCAACATATTTGTCAGACATACATACAGACAGCCTCTGAATGTGGAAATTTCATGGTTATTCACGCATACGCAGGTGAGAAAGACGCAAGTATATTTTGTTTAAAATTACGACATATAATCAAGCTTGACATATTAGCAGATGCAGAGGAATTGATTTTCAGTTAAATTATATCTTATAATATGCACAAAGTCGGCTAGAAATATTCTTTGAAGAATTATGTAAATATTACTGTATGCGAGGGTCACCTTATAACAGTAAATGTGTGTTCTTCAGTTACTTTAAATGCGTTGTATGTAGGAAGTTACGTAGTAATTTGTGTAGTAAATAACTGATTTTTAAATGCTCTTTCACTTGTTATATTACCATCGGTTAGTTAAGAAATTTTAAATTTTAAAAGTAAGCTGAAATCCATTGATTTTACACTCTAGAAAATCTGAAAAAAAGTTCAAATAAATCTAACGCAACCTGCACTATGTTGAAACCCAGCTGAATCAAAATGGCAGAATAAATGTTATATTTTTTGTAATATCCTTATATAGACCAATAATGTATGAATATACTATCACTTGGAAAATAATGATTTTTTTTCTGACAAAATATATAACTCAAGAAATATATACCATTTAATAATAAATTGTAATATCTTCCAGACGGAAGTTATGAAAAGAGCGACTTGGCATCATGCGAAAGCGATATCGCGGGGAAGGAATCACAATCTTCGTTTACCAGAACATATATGTCTAATTCTTCGTTGAATTGGAATTTTGCGTGAAATGCACTTTAAGTGGGTCAGGATACGATTATCATTAGTTTTGGCTAGACGGCTACAACGCGAGTGCCAAAGAGCCACTACATTTTATGCCAAACATTTGGCGTAGTGCCTATAAGAGACAAACAAACAAAAAGTGAAGCTCAGCTGTAGTTCTCAGCTGATAGGTGTTTGTAAACAAAGGATTGAAATGCGCACAAATTGACCTTGCAGGATAGAATCTGTCTTGCGCCTGTATTAGCAACAATTTCATGAGGAGAACCAAACCAAAAATTCTAGTCCTTTATCCCTAATCTAAACTTCTAATATGTAAGTATTCTGCTACAAAAATAGAATTTCAAAGTGTCAGTAAATGCTCTGATAGAATAATTTTATTATTGTCTGATTAAGTTGCAAGCTACCTGAGTTTAGCACATTTCCTACAAATTACCACGCTGTCTATGCTTTCGGCCTAGGAATAATAAAAAAACTATTTGAATTGCTAAGAAAGGAAGTTTCTTTAGTTCTTTTTTTCTTGGTAGAAAGAAAAGAAAATTGATCTGAACTCACCCCACACATAAAAAGTAAGAAATTTTCTTTGTGTTAGTCAAATTCAATTGGATGATGCATATTTCTAAAATTCGTTGGCTTAAATGAACTACTTAAGGAATTTGTAAGCCAAGAAAAGGTAAAATAAAGCTAAATTTAGCCATTAATTTACTATTAAAGCTACATGAATTTTGTGAGAATTATCTTTACTTACTTTTTGCCTTCCTATCTTCAGTGAGTCTGGTGGTTCCTCAGGAATGCACCACTTTTCCCTAGTACATCCACTAGTGCCTCAGTGAGTTATAAGATGTCAGAGCCAGCAAATACTGTGGGGTCCACTTTTGGGCCAGCTCCTTCAAACCACTCTGATGCACTTAAAGTGTCTATCTAAGCAGTTCTTAAATATGTTTATGGTTGTTGATTTAACAACAAGGTTTTGTACTTAACAAGTGTGTTTTGGGTAATACTTCAGATTCAAGGCGCACGGTAGATGGCGCTGTTAGTCGGCTACAATTTTGGGCTACAACATATTTCTTATGATGTCAGACGGTAGCGTCAGATGTGACAATTACTGCATTATATTTTGTTGTTGTTTTGGGGATTTGTAACTTTTAGTCTATTATTTACTAAATATCTGCGCTCTGCTCATTTATAGTTTTTTTCTAAGTTAGGTAAGGTTTCTCGATGTCTTTTATTGTTTTTTGTTTTGTTTTCATATTTTTTTGTTTACTGCGAATGATAACAGCTTCTTACTGGCAACATCGTAGCTTATAAATAGGACCCGTTTTGCAAATCTTTTTCTTTCATTATTGTGTTTTCGTGCTCTCCATGTGCTTCTTTGTTATTCGAATTCGGCTTTACTTTGTATGATCGCGAAAAACTTTTAGATTAGCTAGAGGCGCATAAACTAATCAAGAAACCTATAAAAGGAAGAATTGTTTGTTATTTGGTTAGGTTTTTCTGCCAGTAAAAAGCTGTTGGGGAGAAAACCCCCCCAGTAAATTCCAGGGGACTGCTCGTGGGGGAGATATCACTGTAGGGGGACCACCCTGCGATGATCCTAAGTTTCAATCAATTGGGGGGGTCTGGGGGGCTGTGCCCCCCAGTATATACTCATATACAAAAAAATATTACGCCAATATTATTCACATCTGACGCTACCATCTGACGTCATAAGAGATATGCTGTAGCCCAAAATTGTAGCCGACTAACAGCGCCATCTACCTTGCGCCCCGAATCTGAAGTGTTACCGTGTTTTGTACTTATATGAAGCTGGGTTAGTTGAGAAGGTGCTTTTTGTCATCATGACCACATGATGGTTTTGAGGCAAAGGGAAAATCTTAAGTGCTCTGTTGGTGATATATACACTCTGAATTAGCACAGTTTCTTAATCAATATAGGACCAACCCTCATCTGCAATAGGAGCCATTATAAAGATTCTCTTGATGGAGGTCAAGATAGTTTTTTTATGGGCTTGACCTTTGTTTCAAATTGTAAGTAGTGTATTGAGGTATTCTGGATTCATCCTGTAGTGAGGTGGAATGCTTTGTTGTTGTTTTTTTCTCTAGTGTGCTGAGGTGAATGGATGCAAGATTGGGTGCCCAGGCTGTAGAGTCATAGTTGAGTGAGGGATGAATATACTGCTATCCTGTTTTTTTTTCAACTTGTACATATCAATACATAACTTTTGTAATTAGATTTAAATCATGATGGTGATGATGATAGAGCCAATAAACAACTTTGTGATATAGTAGTACATAGACTTAATATTTCCCAAAGACTATAGAAGACTAATCATTGGACATTATTTTTAATTTATTTTCTTTGCTTTCAGTTTCATATATGGTGCCATTTGAATTTACCTTGCAATCTTGGATTTTGTATCATTTATGAAGTATATAATTAAATGAAGATTGAATTTGACATATTTTACAAAGTAAGTGATTTGAATTTTTGCCACCTGCAACAACTATAAAAATAGTGTAAGGCTATTGAAATCTATTTCTTAAATAATTTTTATATTTCATATTTTCATTATATGTATATGGAAATATCTCTTGTTTTATCCTTAATGTTTGCAGGATTGTATGTTTTTTCTCAGTTCTTTTGTATTCTTTCTGTCTCCTTCTATTTAACTCTATATGATTCCTGCAATTGTTTATTCTTAAATCAATAAGAGCCACTTTGTTAATCCCCAACTGAAATATATAGATATATTTCAAATAGAGAATGCATTGATACATTTTGTGCTGTGGGTTATGAATAGTTTACAAATAGGTTGTTATAGTCTAGTAAGCACTTAAGTGTTAAGACACTAAGGGCAATGTTTCCTTCATATGGTACATAAATAGTTTATTCACATTTATTTTGTACCTTTGCATGAAATTGAATAGGTTCATTAAAAATAATTATAAGAAAGGAATACCAGGAATTCATAAAGTTCTCCCTCAGTTTCTATCCATTGTCCAAAATAGGTGTTATTTCTTTACAGAAAAGAAAAATGTACTCTTTAATATCTATCCAAACTAGACAGACCTAATTATTCTTAAATTTTTTAAAGAGCTAAATATTTATTGTCAATTTTTCCAACAGGCCAATAAAATAATATTTAGCCCTGGTGATAACTCATTCCATGCACCAATGATTTCTAAAATGTATTTTTTATATATTACTTAGATCCTCCAAGGAATCAGGCCCCCATTCACAAAAAATTCAAACAATCACTTAAAGGTCATTCCACTAGACATGAGTCTGGGGGTTTTATAATTCCCATGTCTAATACAAGTTCTCCTGGTAAGGCTCATGATGAAGTCATCATCGATAACTAAACAAATATGAGAGACATTTAGATGTTTCCTCAAAAATATCTCTTGCTCACATCAGAAATGACATAAAAGTGGTTTAAACCTAAATATTCAGGTATAAACCTGTAACATACTATAATTCTGAACAATATTGAATGAAAATTATAGAATTTATACCATTTTAAGACATGAAACTTTCACTTAAACTTGGTTTAAAAAAAATTATATTATTGATAGTATAACCAAAGTTTATGAATAGATAAATTGCTTCTGAATTTGAAGAGAGGCTCTTGAACATGTCAACTGATGGGGTAGATCTTCAATCTCCATCAATCATGTGAGAGCACTTGTGGAAGAAGATTGTCGATCTACTTATCAGTTCAGACAATCATGAAGAGTTGAGCAAGCTTTCTGCCTAATGGATACCAAAACTCACATGAAGATCAACTTGTAATTAGGACCAATCTCTCAATTCAGATTTTAAACAAATGGTTTGCTAACCTTGCAGTTTTTCAATAATTACTGACCCCATAACATAACATAACATAACATAATTACACGGATGACAAAAGCCACAAGGGCCTATCAAAGGTCATCCGCCTCCGTCAAAACCCACCCACAAAAAGCACCATCACCAGGGGAAGACAAAATCAAAGTCCCCCACAATATAATATAACGGATGACAAAAGCCACAAGGGCTCATCATAGGTCATCCGAGTCAAGCTGCCTCTTTTTCAAGGCACCCAAACTCCCAGGAAAACTGCATCCAGAAACAAGGGTATCACCAATCAAGGCTTGTCAAGAACTAAATCATGCAGCTATAGATATATACAAACAATATTAATATATACAAAACTTAGGAACCATCACAACCTTCCCTTCCCATAAACTCATCCAACCTACTCTTAAATACATTTAGATTTGGACTACCTACTACCCTCTGCGGCAATTTGTTCCAGAAGTCTACCACTCTATTGGTGAAAAAATATTTTCTTAAATCCGACCTACACCCTTGCTTTTTAATTTTCAAGTGGTGACCTCTAGTCCGATTTCCATCATCTAACTCAAAAAACTTGCTAACATCCAATTTATCTATCCCGGAAAATTTTTTAAAGAGCTCAATCATATCCCCTCTCACACACCTCCTTTCGAACGAGAACATATTTAATACCCTCAGTCTATCTTCATATTCAAGGTGCCTCAGGGAAGGAATAATCTTTGTTGCCCTCCGTTGCACTGACTCAAGAAGGTTAATATCGTGTCTAAAATGTGGGGACCATGCCTGTATACAGTACTCTAGATGTGGCCTAACATAAGAGTTATAGAGTTTAAGAATAACCTCCTTACTTTTGTAACTGACATTTCTCTTAATAAAACCCAACACTCTATTTGCCATCAAAAGAAGGCTCAATAGTACCAGTGATGGCAACTGGCTTTAGGATTTAGGTGTGCTGTTGATAGAGTTCTTTAAAAGTGAGATAATTAATGCAATATATTATTACATTTGAAAAAAAAATTACATGATAAAATTAGAAAAAACAACTCCTTTGTCAAGACTTGAAGTGAAAACTGGGAATAGCTGAACTCCCCTTTTATAAATACACTGAACAGAAGGAAATTTGCATCCAATACCATCAAGAACCAGGTACAGCTCTACATACTTGTATGATGAGCTACTATAGCAAACTGAGTGGCAGCAGAGTATCTGATTTAATCAAAGTTAAAACCCTTAAGTGCAGTTAGTCGCAGGATGGAAGCCTAGTCTGTGTTCAATCTATGCTAGATAGTGTAGCGACCTGTGGCTCATATCCTATATTAACATGTTGACTGCCATGTCAACCATATACGGTTGACAGGGTACTTGGCTGGTGGGCCATGTCAATCATATGTGGTTGACAGGTCTGTTTTTCTTTGGAGCACTGTCAACCTCATAGTATTGACGGTATAGGCAATATCCTATGCTATATGACTTCTGTGGCCCCTGAAGATAATTTTGCTATATGTGGTGTGGCCCTGAGAGGCTATGTATGAATGTTATCCAACATTTGGTCTGAATCCAGGTTCCGGCACGGGGAGCCAGTTGGATGATGGAACCCATTGTTTTTTATTTGTTTTATAGCTATAACTAGAGACAAATGACTTATAAAACAGGAGATGCATGGCTAAAGAAACAGGAAATATAAATGGCTGAACATATAATAATTAGAAAACTACCGTGTTATTTATGGTGATCGACGAAACAAGCCATGCATAAGAAGGGCTGTCCCACACAATCTGGAAAAAATGTGGAAACATTCTTGTCATGTTTACGTGCTTCAGCTCTGCTTCCTCTTGTTGCTGCTTTTTCATAGCAAAGTTTACAAGCTCACCTGATTTGTTATTCACCCCCATCTTTATTTGTATGATGTGAGTTACTTGAATTTTGGGTTTCTTGAAATGTCTTGACATGCTCACATCCTAGATACTCTGTTACAAGGGACTCTTGAATGTTCTTCCTTGCATTTTCTTGCCACTTGCCTTCTGGTAAATAACATGAGAATTGACTACAGCCAGCACAAGCAGAAGTTCAATTCCAAGTTTTCGATGCCACTTTACCCCTTTTGGAAGAGTGGTTGCATAGGAAGACATTTGTTCAGAGAGGTCTATCCCAGACTTTCCTTTGTTATATGCTAGTATGGCTAAAGGTTTTTTGGTGGCTTTTCTCTTTCTCCGTTGAGATGTTGCTGGTTGTGCAGGTTCGATGATAGCTTCATTTCCTTCACTCTCACCCTCTGCTGTTTCCTGCAAAACTGGATGGTGTTTTGTGGATAGCAACCTCACATCCCTCTGGTCATGCCAATTGAGAACAACAATTTCATTCTGATCTTTGGCAATCATCTCTCTCCCCTTTTCAGTTTGGTTTCCATGACCTGCTTTGTCATCTTTTTTCTGTTTGCCCTTAGTTTCCCTATGACATGTGTCTTCTTTTTTAGAAATGAAGCAGCCAGGTCATAACTTTAAAAATTATTGACATACAAGGTGTGGCCTTCATTGAAAAGGTTACACATCAACTTGCTACACACATTTTGAGCTAAACCCACCTCCCTTTGGCCAGATGCTGATCTGCCTAAATAAATGGAGAGGTTGTAGGTGAACCCTTCTGTTGTACAAAGCTTAAATAATTTTATGCCATACTTATGAGCTTTATTAGGGAGATATTGGCGGAAAACCAATCTTCCCCACCATGGGATGAGCGTCTCGTCAATTACAAATCAGTTCCAGGTGAAAAAGATGCCTGGAATTTCTTGAGTAGTAGATTGATTAGAGGTTGAATTTTGCCCAAACGATCACCTTGCTCAATATCTTCATTGTTGGCAAAATGAAGACATTGTAACAACAGCTCAAATCTGTTCCTACTCATTGCCTTTTCCACAATATTCTTTTTGTACAAATCTGAGCAACTCCAATGTGCCGCAAGCGATCCCATTCTAACTAGGCCCATCCACAGTACAAGTCCAAGAAATTTTTAAATTTCTTCTCTTGTGATTGGGACCCACTTCTTGAGCCTCCTATGGGGTGACATCTGCCCTGACTTGTTCTGCATATATGTTCGTTTGTTCCACCAGATGGTCTACAACTTCATTATCCACAAGCAATTGGAATGCTTCCATTGGTGTTACGTCTGGTGAAAGATCAACCAGTAGACCTTGTGTTCCAGTAAATGGAAATTGCTGGGTCCTTTCACTGAATTCAGACCATTGAGGTGTACATTCCTGGTCTTCTTGATTGTCTTCCTCCTCCTCCTCCTCATCATCATCAATGTCTAAGTTAGACAAAAATACATCTAAATTTTAATGTGAATCCATGGTACCACCATTGTCATCAGAGTCGAATCTATCAAACGATTGTTCATAAGGTGGATCTCCCACTGAATCTAAATCTTGAGAGGAAGAATCTTCAGATGAAGAGGATATATAATCATCTTGTGTTGCCTGAGAAATTTCTAAAATGTATATTTGGCGTTTCCTGTTACTCATTATTGGGGGTATAAATATACCTATTGTAATATCAAATTATATAATCTACAATGGAGTATATATATAATAGAGCTATATATAATTATAGTATATATATAGTATAGCTATAATTATATAGCTATATATATATGTCAACCCTATATGATTGACATGGCTAACACGGTTGTCAACCATATGAGGTTGACATAATTCCCAAATATTCATTGTGTCAACCATATATAGTTGACATGGTTCCAAAACATTCATAGAATTAAATTCTAAAATTACCTATATCTCATGAAAGCACTTAAGTTTCACTATAATATTAGTACCATGTCAAATCTTACATTCCCTTGATCTATAATAATGAAAACAAAATTCTGTCCCCCTGGGAAGTTCTACAAATTTGGGTCTGGCAGTCAACGTGTTAAGGTGTAAGGTCCCAATGAGAAATGAAGACTTCAAAAGAGAGAGCAAATTGTTGGTAAAACTGGTCCCCCCTCCCATAGCCATATTTGTGACATACCTGGGGTTGCTGCCATTGGAAATGGACCATAGTTAGGGATAAATTAATTATGTAAAAACAGTTTCTTAAGCTGATGTAGCCATGACTAACACAACCCAATATAACTCTGACAACATAAAAAATATAATACATTTGCACACTGAGCTAGCAACAATTGAATTGACAAATTGACATTGGCTGGCTATTTTAGACACACTAAACCACAACTCACAGCAAGTGATAAATTCTGAAAAATGATTGACAACTATAATTGTGCACAAAAGGCACATGTAACCTTCAACTTGAATGAAAACAAGCTTAAATTAACCCAACAATAGTTAATTGCCTCACACATACATTTTTAATCTTGGATGAGGTTCTCTGACTGGATAATGAAAGTTATATAAAGAACAGATTGACAATCACTGGAAAGCATATGGGCAACAAGGTAAGTATCCTCAGATGGCCTAAGGAAAAGCCACCCATTCTGCATCAGGGGAATATGGATGTGAATACCCCTTCAGCAGGATCTGGGAAGGAAGAGTGATGCATTTTATATACAGAGAGAAGATGGAAGAAGAGACTGGTATTGTGATTGAAGAGTGATGCATTTTATGTACAGAGAGAAGATGGAAGAAGAGACTGTGGTATTGTGATTGGCTATTTGTAGCATGACATACATGGCCAGAGCTGTCTAGGCTTATGTCTCACTCAATGTACTGTCCAAGGGGTCACAGCTCTCCTCTTCAAGCACCAAATCTTTTTGTATCCACTCTCACTGTGACTCAAACCCCATACCTGGTCATGGAAATCCAAGATCTTATCCCATAGACTAGTCAGAGCTCCTTAACCAAACAGGAAAACACTACAATAAACAGTAACAGAATAGCTAAGATCACCTAGAGAACTCTACTTCACCCCTACTCGCAAGATTACAGTATTCCCCCACTTGGAGCTCTGATGATCTATCAAATATACATTTGAAACACTTTGTTCCATATGCAGTGAGAAACTTTTATAATTCTTCAATCATTCTATATCATATAATTATACTCCAAATAAGTAGTAAACTACTCACATAAAATTCATCTTAAAGCCAAAACATATCATACATGGACCCTGCTTCATATCACCCGATCTCCCTACTTTGTACCCTCCTCCCCCCCTCTAACTGTGGATGGATTCATGCACATCAACCTGCAGACTTTTAGACTTTTTTGAGGAGGCCGGCCTTCTCCCTGTTATTTAATATTTGACTATGGATTGCGTTCTTTTCCCGTCGACGGAGCTTGCTTTATATTTTTTCAATTTGTTTGCTTTGTTTTTTTCTGTTGTATTTTTTTCTTTTTTTATTTGGCCTTTAATATAGCCTAGATTTAGGCTAGGTTGAGTACGCAACTTATGCCCTAGAAGGCAGTCGCCAGATGAGATATTACCCCCTCTCCTCTAAAATTTAGTAATTCAAATTAATATATTCCTCTAGCCACTAGAGGAAGTAAAGATGTATCCCACCTACTGCACTCGCCTAACATCCTAATCACCAACATTACCCAGCTCAGGGAGGCTTCTCTCAATTCACACCAGTACATAAGAACATAAGAAAAGAAGGACACTGCAAAAGACCATTCATGGCCTACACTTGGCAGCTCCTGTTCCAGTCAACACACAAAAGATTTCTTACCAGAGAAAAGTCATCAACATTGTCACCCTTAACAGGAGTTCGTCAGATCTAATCTACAATATACATAAAATGCATCCAGAGGATTATGTCCATTCATGCAACCGCAAAATATAATCTCCCCACTCCTTAGAAAAATATATAAAAAAAAGTCAGTCCCATCTAGCAGCTTCATCCATATATTTATCTAATCTATTCTTAAAAATACCCAGAGAGGAGGCTTCTATCACATGTCTAATGAGCCTATTCCATTCATCTACCACACAATTTGTGGTAAATACAAAAATATAGATGAGTAAAGCCTTCAATTAATACTTAAGCATCTACTTATCAAAAATATTTAACACCAACTACAAAAATTATTTTCCAACTTCCTCACATGCTTACACATACAATACCCCATGGTAAGCTGTCATGTACATAATGCAGGACTATATTCTCCCACTCAACCTTTTCTTCCATTTCTTTCATGATGCAGATATTAAACTCTACAGCTACATTGATGACTTCACCCAACACTCATCACTAAATTTGAATGACCAACAAAATTTGATAACCACATCCGCACAAAATAATGAATTATAACAAACGCCCCCATATCACATTATCAAATATCCCACTTCTAGTAAACAGAAGAACAACAGTGCTCGATGTCACTCTGGTTACAGGACTAATTTTTCTACAATTTATAACAAACACCAGAAATTAAGCAGACACAAAAATTAACATAGTTTGAGTACTCATAGCACCATTTTTTGGTAAACTATGGTAGCTATTACCTACATCTACAAGCAGTATATCTGCCCCACACTCATTAACAGTATGACTTTGACACCTAATCTCTCATTCACACACTACTAAGGTTCTATCCCTTGCCACGGGATCCGTCTGAAGCACACAACTAATTATTTACTCTCTAGAGTGTGGGATAGAGTGCTGCCATGAACCCAAAGTAAGCTCAACCATACACCACCACACCCTCACCAGCCACAGCTCAATACATATTAACAATATCCACTATGTATACTGTACATTGTATGACAAAATTTACAGACTCATAAAATGCAAAGTCTTTGAGAGAACCTTATTTTGTTAGTTTTTTTTTGTGGTGGTTGACCTGAGGCTTGTACCTTAGTGTAGGGGGCAACCTAGTTGACTACAAGCCTCTTACATCTTTGCCATAGACATGGCTTCAAATAATTCTAGAAGGTTTTTGATGATTGTTACTGCTACTCCTGAATCCATTTCTTACTCTGGAAAATACAAGGGCAATCCAAAAGTCTCTAGCAAATATGAATTAAAATTAATAAGCATCCAATTTCAATTTTGTCTGGGCTAAACTCTTTTGACTGTTGTCATTTATAGCTCTGTGGGAGCAGATGCCATCTCCCCTCCCCCCGACTGCTTGGGAGATTAAGGGAGAAAGGTTTATCCTACAGCCTGTGCTGTAGGCTCTGCCAACGTTACCCCAATTAAGTCGGGCCACACTGTCTATGAGGGGCTCCTGAGAGATCAGGTTAGAGCAGAGGGAGGCTGTTGCATGCTGTGGGTCTTATGACTGAGTTGTGATGTGTATAAGTAAGAAGTGATTGGCTACATTAGCAGGGAAGAAACATGAGTTTAAAGAGCACCCACTGGAAGTAAGGACAAATATTGTATTCTTGGTGGAGTTATAGTGTAAGATGAGAATCATTAAGGGTTAATGGATTTAAAAAATAAATAACTGCAAAGGTAAAACCAATTCTGTAAAGAAAGTGGTCAAGATGAGGGAAGTGAAAATGTATGCGAGATATATAGCGCACACAATCATCAAGATGTTAACTTCAGCATGTTTGTCCATGCTACACCTGAGACCCCCTTTCAGGGTACATACTGGGGATGGAAGATATTCTTTAGGGAAAGTTTATTAGGACATTGCACCAAAACATTAAGGATTCCGCTCTTCTCTAAACCCCAAGAATCAATGTCCTTGCTTCCATTTTAACAAGTTCATGTTAAAATCGCTACTTGCTTATACACATCACAACACAGTCCTAAGACCCACAGCATGCAACAGCTTCCCTCCGCTCTAACCTTGATGGTCCTTCAGGACAACCTATAGCATGAAGGGTCAAAGCTTTCTCCCTTAATATCTCAAGGGTCAGGGAGAGCAGAGATGTCATCTGTTCCTAGGAGCTAAAAACAACAATAAAGAAGAATTGAAATTGGATGCTTATTTCTTTTTTAGTTATATTTTCTAGGAAATTTTGGATTGCCCTTGTATTCTCCAGAGTAAGATAGGAAATTAGGAGTGGTAGTAACAAATGAAAAAGCTTTGGGTTCCAGCCCCAGGCCATCAACTTCAATAAACTCTCACATTATCACACAACCAACCAAATTTCATTTCATAAAATAGTTTTTTCTTCTCTCTACCTGCTTGCTTGATATTTAATGCCATATCTTTCACTTATGAAGGAATATGATGGAGTGTAACTCAGTGTGTATAATATAGTATCCTCTTTCATCTTTGTCAATAATTCCCCTTCTTTCTCTCAAGCAGTTATGGCTACTTGGCCATGCACCAACCATACATTTTCATTTTCCCAAACACCAATTTCTTTACCAACCTTTTCAAAATACTGAGATATCCTGTTAGTTTTTACATTTTTTCACTACATAAAATTATGTTAAATGATTGTATTTATTAAAAAAAAACCCTTATAAATCATAAATATTTTATACAAAGTTGGATATTATATAGGAATTTGTTTGTAACTTTATAATGAACATCTTTACTTCTGAGTAAAATACCTCACAGGTAGCTATGAATTTTATACAAATAACAGTTTATCCTTTCCCCCCAAAATAAATGAAGATTAACAGTTGGTATTTTACTATCAGGATAGCTAGAATTAGAATATAAATAGGCTTGGGTAGTAGGCATATAATATCTAGTTTCTTTCACTAACGGAAGATTTTACCATGGAAGCACCAATTAAGAGTAGTGTGCGAATTTTCGTTCTTTTTGTTTCTTGCAGAATGCCAAACCTTCCTGAAGCAGTGGAATTAAAATATGGGGACCCATATTTTGATATGCAAATTATCGATGTGGCCTGTGTCACTCTGAGTCTTCGTGGCTGTGGACGATTCCGCCCTCCATCAGTCCTAATCCTAGCGGGTTGTGATATTGAAGAAGCTGGTGATGAAGAAGAACTAAGAACACAGTGTGAAGGAGTTACAGAACTTGACCTTTCAAAGAACAAGTTCAAAAAATGGGAAGAGGTATTTTGTGTGACAGAAGGAATATGTTCAGCAATAATCTACCTCTTGGCGGCATAGATTTACTCATTTTAAGTTTGTTGCATGCTTCTTTTTTTATTAATGTTATTAAGGAATATATTAAAATAGTTATGGTTGCAGTCACTTGTAACTGGATAGGAATTATTATTGTTTTGAAGGAAATGAAAGAATTTCCATGCCAAATTGTTGAGAATTTGGTTACATCTGATCGGAATGTAATTTATTGGTTTAATTTTTTTATAAATGGTTAGATAATTATTGTGTTTAGAGATGGGATATTTCAATTCTTAACATCTTTTCAGGTCTTCAAGATTCTTCAGTTTGTTCCTGCTCTGACCTTCTTAAACCTAAGTTATAACACATTTGAAAATAGCGTCCTTTGTCCATCTTATGGACTCAGCCATCTGAGTCGCTTGGTTCTAAATGGAACCGGCCTTCCGTGGCGAGATGTACACTCACTGCTCACTCTAACCCCTAGGTAAGCATTTATGAGGCTGCCTCACTTCATTGAACACTAGGGCCAGGCTCAGGAGAATTATACCTTTCATACATTTACACTTTCCCCCACAGTGGGTGGGGAGGGGGGAGGTGATGGCACCTGGAGGAGCGACACGCCCTCCGGGCCCCAGTGTTTCGTTTGTCTGAACCGACTTTTTTCTTCCAGTCATCTCCATTTTTGTCGCCACTTTCTTTGCACCCTCCCTCATCTACTTCTGTTCGTCAAGGTGAGAGGTCACCCTGTCCTTGGCTCTGGTGGGGTGTATTTAATATACCTGCTTTCTTCTCACTTCTACTGCCACTATTTTTATTTTTCCTACCATTACTCGCAAGCGGGTGTCAGGTGGAGGATGAAAACTATGCTGCAGCAAACATCTGGAGAATTGCGCGCACGGTTCACCCCAACGCCTGTGGTTACATTCCCTCCCAGTCCTAATTCCTGTAGGAGGACCTACGGCTATATGACACATTTTCACTTCTCTCATCTTCACTTTCTTTACAGATCTTTCCTTACAAAATACATAGGAGACATCCAACTTTTCATTCACACTCAAATGGCCTTTCATAATGATGGATGTTAAATGCTGTGACTTCTTCCCCTGTCAAGGTTGATACTGGGGCAGAAGGCCCCAAGCACGCCCACTCACCAACCCACTCCATGCACATATCCACTTTCTACCCCAGTCAGCCCCTTCTCTCAAACGCTCATTGACAATAAACAACCCATCCTTTACGTTCTTTCGATCCTTTGCGCAACCTGACACTCACTCCCATATATTCTCTTTCCATACATTCTACTTATATGCCCATACCACCGCAGAACACTTTTAATCTAGCCTACTAGTAGGCTTTAGCGTGAGTACGGCGACTTTTGCCCTAGTAGGCAGTCGCCAGATTGGCTCAACCCCCCCCACCCCCACCTCAGAACACAGTCACAATTTCGTTCACATCATAAACAACTCTTACCCATCGTCCCTCACTCTTATCAACCATTCCTAGACCAAGCATCCTCAAATTGTCAAGTTGGACTCTTCTCACTCGAGACCCTTCCTTCTCCATCCACGCCATTGTCTCACCTTTTGCAGTTAGATTTGATTGGATATTAATGTGCATCTCCCATTTTATAGCCTGGTTGCTTCTAAAGGAAAGTGTTCCGCTCCTGTGGCATCCTTGTTTACTCATGTTGCTACTTAATGGAAGAATGCTCCTTAGACACCCTCGTTTACTCAATGTGCCTTCTAAATGCAACAGTGCGTCTGTGACTCCCTTGTTTACTTATGTTACTTCTAAATGGAAGCGTGTTTATCTGGCACAATTGTTGCTTCTAAATAGAAGTGACCCTGTGACACCCTTGTTTTGTGCTTCTTAATGCAATTGTGTTCATGTGGCACCACCCTTGTTTACTTGTGTTGCTTCTACATGGAAGTGTTCCTCTGGCACCTGTTTACTTGTGTTGCTTAAAATAGGAGAGTGGTTTTGTGCCACCCTTGTATAATTGTGTTGCTTCTAAATAGAGGAGTGATCGCTTCAAAATGGAAGTGTCAACCTGTAGCTCCCTTGTTTACTCATGTTACATTGGTATGATGATTATCCCTGCAAAATAGATTACAAAACCCGTCTTTTTTCATTTTTTTTTTACTGAATCTAAAATACACACAATGGGATTTTACCACCGGTCACCACTTTTTTATTTCTCAGTGGAGATCACTTTAATGTGGTCTCCGAAGCACGGTTATCCACAATGGGACACACACGGTGATAGCTTCGTTTCAATTTGGCTAAGCCATAGCCTATGAGAGGGCATTAGGAAGAAGTATTAAAGATATTAATGGAAGGGCTAATCCCCCCAAATCAATCAATTTGGTATTTGGAGCATTCATGTGATTATATACGAGTGTGGGTCTCCCGCTCAGCATTTTGACTCTTTTCACTGCTAGGTTGCATTCGGTCAGTTTCTACAATATAACGCAGGGAACCTTGACAAAATTCCACATGTTGGCTACAACTTGGTTTTCATATGGTACATGAATAGTTTTAAATTTTCTTTTGTTTTTTGATATTACACTCTAGTTTAAATATATATATATTAAGTACGATGGTTGAACGTTATGTGAATAGTTTAATCATCCCTTTGTAAGTACAGTCAACCTGTTAACTCTTGTTTCCAAGTGCTGATATGTAAGAAATGGTACAAACCGGTGTTAAAAACCATATACAAAAATAAATACTTAGAATTCATTGCTACTGATTTATCTTTGACAGTCTGGAAGAGCTTCATCTTTGTCTGAATGGATATTCTTCAGTGGACAAGAGCTCTTCGGTGTATAAAACAATCAAAAGGATTCATTTTAATTGCAATCCAATCAAAGACTGGAAGCAGGTGAGGATGTGCTACTTTGCCAAGGTTGTTCAACTTGAGATTTGTTTTCTCGCTCTTCCTTAAAGTGCTTTAGTTAATATTGAGTATATGCTTTTGTAAATGTAGAGATTTAATTGATACCCTCTGTCCCCATTATCAGAGGCGGGGGGGTGTTATTAACAATACTCCTTGCTATTCTTGACCCCTTATTTTTATCGCCTCCCGTTTATTTATTTATTTATGGCTATGTACTTAAACATTCCAATTTAAAGAGAGGCTCATGCCCTCCTCTAAGTAGTCTCCTTTACGAGTACTTTTTCCCTAGCTATGTACGTTCTCTACATCTTCACTTCACTGGGGAGGTCTTAGGTCAGAGATTCCCTGGTTGAGTATTGCCTTAATTTTTTTTTCTTTAATCTTTATCATCACTTCTACAAGTAGTTTGTGCACATCAACGCCAAAAATATTACCCCCTTCCCCATGCATGACAAAGCCCTTCCATATCATCCACTTTTCCTTTAAGTCCCTTTTAAACATTCTCATGTAATCACTTCCATTTTTTACCAACCCCACATGGTGGGGTGGGGGGGCATGTATAACAGTAAGCCCTCCTAACACCCTGTGTCCCTTGGAGGTGGGGGGCAAGACATGCCTCATGAAGAATACTACACCTTGTACCTGGAGGAGAGACACTTCCTCCCGGCCCCAGTGCACCCAACTGTCTCGAACTAGATTGAGTCTACCTGGGCTTTATTCCCATCTTTCATTTCCCTTCTTTACAAACCCCTTCTCTCTAATTTTCTAGGCCAGCTGGCTAATTGTGTAGGCTAGTGACTGACCAGCTACCAGTATTACATCTCTGGTTGGATGACCCCCTCCCTCATGGCTGCTCCACTTTGGGAAGGGTTCTTTTTAAAAGGCCTACATTCTTCTCTCCCTCTTCTACTACCCCCATCTGTCGATCCCCCCGCCCAAACCCCATTGTTCCCCCCATATTGTAGGATATTTAGCCACAGGTCAGTACAAGGTGGTCCCAAATGGTCCCTCACCGGTCCAACTGGCACCGTATGCACCTGCTCCGGACTGGGCTACCTGGGTAGGTGTTCAGCATTTGTATCCCCCTTTAACAATGGGTCCCCATGCCCAATGATGAACATCTCTTACAATTAAATCAGTCCCCATGCCTAATGATGACCCCGCAGGGAGGTACTCTGTGTTGCTTGTTACCTTTGTTACCTAGAAGGGCTGCACATCCTCCCGACCTGAGTGCAAATTAGGGAAGTCCTGTCACTGGGTTGGATTAAGCTCTTTTGACGGGGCTTGGGAAAGTTGTTGGTGCGCTTCCTCCTCGTTCCCTTTCAGCATTTTTTTTTCCTCCACCACTCTCTCCTCAACCCGCTGTCTAGGCTTAAGGACATGACCAGCTACCTCATGCTGTGTCAGAAGCGTAGCAAGAACATTTTCCGGCCGCACCGAGGTGATATCGTTGATGCTCAGGCAAAAAGTGTGACACTGAGGAGACTTACTTTCGGGCCACTCTCTTCCTGACCCATTGGGCCAGAGAGGGCTGCCCCAACCATAAGGAAATTCTTCCTTCCTTGACGTTCTCTATTTTATTTGACTTTCTTTGGCGTGGGTCGCATGAGGAGGCGGCCCTCCCCCTTTTGCACATGTTTGTTTTTAATCTAGCCTAATATTAGGCTTTGGAAGAATTACGGCGATTTATGCCCAAGTAGGCAGTGGCCAGCTGGGCTCTGAAAAAAGAAATGCCCAATGAGGAGCAACTCTTGCAATTAAATCAGTTCCCATACCCAATAATGAAGATATTTTAGATATAAAGATTAAAGGTGATGCCCAAAATGAAAATAGGACAACTGCCCTTTAGGAAGGGGTTTCTCCGCTGCCACCCTTTTGTGGGGGTCGCTCTCTACTACCGATGTACCCCCCCTTCCACTACTCTGTCTCATGGGCCTCTCCAAATTTCTCTAGTCGTTGACGGTATTTCCTCCTCACTTATGCAGCAAGGTAAAAGGGTTGTTGCCTCTTTAGGGTGCCTCTCCTTTCTCATGGGCCCATCCACAAGAGCAGGAAGAGTAGGCTCACACGCTCCGGGCAGGGACCAAGGAGCGTTTATGAACCCCTTCAGGGGGACTCATAAAGGCAAGACCCTATTGAGCATGCCAATTTTATTCAACCCTCACTCGTGAATGTCGTGCCATCGCCCCAGTCCCTTGTTTTCTACCCTTTGGTGCAGGAGTGCCAGCACCCAAGACATTTGGTAGTTTTGGACGGGTGCCAATGCCCCCATCCCCCTGCGAGAATCCCAAACGCTGCAGTTCGAAAGATGGTATTTTCAAGCATAAATTGCTAATAATAAAACCTGCATTTAAAGGTGCCATCAAAGACCATTCCTTATAATTTACAAGGTCATCTAAACCCTCTTTTGTGCCAAACACTAGAAGTCAGTTTTTACCATCTTCACCACTATCATGTCATGAAATTTGATCGCCATTTTCAAGAAGTTGGTACTCATTTGAGCTCTTATAACCACTTCTTCCATTTGGGAAAGGAGGCATCTGTGCCAAAGTGCTGGCATTTAGATTTGCTGTTACATCTGCAGTTATCGATCTCATAGAACTTTATGAATTAGCAGATTCCTTTAAATTCGATTTACTGTCTTTATTTTCACATTTCCAGTACGTTTTATCATTTGGGTGGTAGATATTTTTATTATTCCTTTCATATTCACTCCCAGATGGAACAATTAGGCTTAATGGTCCTTTCTAGTCGATATGCATAGTTTGTCATCCACTAAGTTTTCACTACCATACTATGTTTCACTGTGTACATATTATAAGGGCCAGCAATGGAATCCTGATTCGGGTTGACTTTGAACTCTTTGCACTTTTTATGTTCCCCTAAGTAGAGCTGAGTGAAACCGGGTTCGATCCCGGCAAGAGCGGACACAAACGTCAGCGCACGCAGAGAACTGGCTACCAATGGGTGGACGCCCTGTGCTGGGGTGGGTAGATCTTACACTTCTCTTCACACACATAACCAATTACGACACTGCTTTCTTTCCTCTCCCGTCTTCGCAGCACAACACACACACACACACACACACTTTCTGTTCCAAGGAATCCTGCTGATGGGTATCTATATCCACATACCTCTGAAGCAGAACAGGTCCTTCTGCCCCGGGGCGACGAAGGTTCCACTTGAACGCTGTTTGGTGTCAAAACATAATACTTCCTGGTACATCTCCCCCAAAGAGGACCCCTAGTGCCCTTAGGTTCACCAGCGATTGTCATACTGACCTTTATGTCTATTTGATTATCCAGTCTGGATAAAGGCAGGTTGGCAAACCACCACCACCACCTCTACTACTTCTCCTAAGTCTCCATAATCCTCTTCCCAAACGCCTTTGAGCGGGTGACCTTGTTCTTTTGTCATTCCTTGAAAAAAATGCTTTGTTGATAATTACAAATCATGTCTCATTTTTCTTTTAAATGGATAAAACCACTGAAGTGTATGATGAGATGAAAAAAACAACCCTTTCAAAATATTTGTATTGTTCCTCTCACCATCTCTTCCAGATCGAACAATTGGGGTTAATGTTCCCATCGCTGGAGATTCTCATTTTGGCCGATTGCCCGATCGAGGCATTGACCTCGAATTGTGCGTACGAGGAAGTGTTCTCCAGACTCCGCTATCTCTCCCTCAACAATTGCAAGGTCTCCTCTTGGCACTCCCTCGACCTCATCAACAAGTTCCCGGTTCTTAAGGAACTCCGGCTTCACCAGTGCCCGCTTTTCCAAGTAAGAACCCCTGGATTACACATTTGAGCACATCACCCATTTCGGACGGGTGTGAGGAAGGGGCGGGAGACTGTGGGGGAAGTTGGGTCCGGGCGATTGACGGGGATGACCGTTGGGACATCGAGTCCGGGCAGAGGGATAGCCACGGGGGATTCCCGGACAGTGGGTGGTGGCGCGATGTGGAGTACCCCCAAGTGGGGCGCCGCTTCCTCAAAGAATTCTTGAGAGGGAGGACGGGTTCGTTTAGGGCGATTTCCACATGATCCTCGAGATTAATATCAATCATTTCACTAATCGAGTGAAACCAGGGGAGGGGAAAGGGGGCTAATGGGGGAGCGTAAGGGAGACACAGGGAGCACTAAGGGTTCCGAGTGGCGTGAGGACACTGAGGAGGCGGACGGGGACCTAAAGCGGGGCGGGGAGGCAGGAGAGAGGGAACGGAATTCTTCTGAAGTAGAGCTCCTTGATCGCTGATCTAGGCCCATTCTGCGGCGGGCGCGCTCCACGTACAACCTCATTCGCCAATCAAGGTTGTCTGCAACGTTTCCTAGGTACTCTTGTACCTTGGCGACCCCGAGCTGCATTTGATGGTCGGCTTCCACCGCCCACCTAGGAGGTTGCCATGATCCATAGCCTGGAAGTGGCTGAGGTCTCCAAGCGGGGACTGATCACGGGAGGGATCGTTCGCTGATGATGATTCCGGTGTCTATGGAAGTCTGTTCGCGAGAGTCGCTAATCGCGGTTTCCCAGCCGTGCTGCCAAACCGTATGGTATAGCCTTGGTCTTTGGTGAAGACGGTGGTACTCGTCGCGCTGGAGACTTCTTAAATGGGAATAAAGATAATAATACCTGGATTCACTCGTGATCACGGAGTTTAAAACAAGTTGCCCAGCGATTATGGCGGAGATTCTGATTGACTTGATCCCAGTTAATTTGTGCATATGCTGCGAAGTCAGAAGAATTGATGGGCCCTGGGGTGCCGGAGATCTAGGAGTGTCAGGTATGAGTGGCACCGCCTGCGGAGAGTAAAGTAGAGGGCGGACGGCAGAGGCACTGCTTTCCTGGGCCGTGGCATCCGCGCTGCGAAGAATCTGAGAAATGATAGGGTTATTATTTACACAAACCGCTCCTCCGGCCAGAAGGTAGCGTGAAGAGGTGGCTTCGCTCGTTGGGATAGATTCCAGGCTGTCTTCTCTGGGCAGCGGTGATGCAGAGATGTGAGCGATTGAGAATTCTTGTGAGATCCCCTCGATCTGTTCCTCTTGAGGATTAGGGGAGGTGGTAGGTTTTTTAGCGTGCTCCTGAAGGTCTGGGTGGACTCCCCTGGATCGCGCACCGGTGGCTCTTGTGTTCATCCCAGGCAACTCAGAAAAGGTCCTGGAAAACGACAACACGTAGGAAGGAAGAGGATGAACGAGCCAAGGAGCCGACGACACGGAGGTGTGAACGGAGCGAGATCCAAGCACCACGTCATAATGGTAAATCCGCTGGAATGTGAGGGGTACATGTGATGCGCGAAAGAGGGGAATGGTGGTGAATGTGTGTAAAATATGGAGATTGCAGATGCTTGCTATTTGTGAGACAAATATGAAGGGGAATGAAGAGATTGTGGGATGTAATGTGGTCGGGATGTTAGAAAGGTTCTGGAATGACTTGGGATAAGTGGTGGGTGGAATTAGAAATGGGTATTGGTTGATTGATGGTTGTTGGAGGTATGGACAAATATGTGACAGGATGAGAAATCGGATAACGAGTGGACAGATGTGGACTAGTGGAGCTGGAGTCTGAGTTGAGACTGAAGAGACGCAGATGGTTTAGTCACGTGGAGAGATCAGAGGAGGATGGCTACCTGAGGGAAGTTATGCATATGCAAGTGGAAGGCAGAAGGCCACCGGGAAGACTTGAAAGGACTGTGCTGTGGAAGATTGGAGAAAGATGCTCAGGACCGAAGTCGGTGGAGAAGAGTCATACGATCATCCAACTCTGCAGAAGCGGGACCAAGAGGATGATGATGGAGTGAAAGAAATTACAGAGTAGCGGGGTTCTGTGTGGAAGTAAAGTTGTGTGACAAACACGTTTCGCGCTAGGGTGTACATAAGTACACATGGGTTCGGCAAAGGAGAGGGGCTATGTATTTGATACAAGAGTTTTAACAAGTATGAGTATTGGATTATCCTATCACAGGATTGTGAGGTGTAAAGCTAAATTCGTTTGTGCATGGATGGGGGAAGGAAGGGAAAATCGAAAGCGAAAGGTTGTTGAATCAGGGAGAAAGGGACAAGTATGTGAAAATAATAGATAGTGAGTGGGAGGAAGTGTGAATATGGGAATAGAGCAAATGTGGAACTAATTTATGCAAGTGATGGTAGTGTAAGGGCTATATATGGGTGTGCTGGAACTGGAAAGTGGAAACAAAATGCTGAATGTTGGAATAACAATGTACAGTGGAAAGCACAAAGTAGGCCTAATGTAAATGTTTAATAGTGCAGATGAGAATGTTAGAGAGTGATCAATCCAGACCTGGAGGCAAGCATAAAAAAACGAGTGATTGATCGGAATAAGAGAGCAGCAAATGAAACAGTTGGACTGATGATTGAGGGTCCGGATGGGAACGGGAACTTCTGCAAAGAAGTGTGAGAAGGGAGAAACTGAGAGAAGAATAGCTGTGTGAACTTAAAGGATATGAATGATGGGCTATTTGTAAGGAATGCGGTAATCAAAAGTAGATGGCAAGAGTACTTTGATTAGTTGTGTTGTGGGCGTTTTGTAAAAATGGGAAGTCATCTGGAGTAGATGATACAGTCACTGAGATACAAAAAAGTAGTGGTTATTTGGTTATGAAGTGGTTGTTTTCTAAGGCATTTAAAAGTGCAAAAGCGCCTGAGGACTAGGCGAATGCTATAATGGGAACAATTATATAAGGGTGAAGATGATTGCAAGAACTATAGGAAAATAAGTCTGAGTGTTGTAAGCAATGTGTGGAAGTTAGCAAACCTTTCTTTTGGTGGGGAGGGAGTCGTATTGTTTACTCCTTTGTTGATGAGGTTGTCTAGGTACCTTTTCAAAGGCTTGGTTTACATCTATTGTTGCCATTACTGTCCTGCATGGTAGTGCGAGTTGGTTGAAGTCTTCAGGTATTAGTTGGGAGGATGTTGTTAAGTAACATGCTTGTTGAGTGCATTGGGTGGAATCTGTATTGAGAGGCATCTGTGGTGTGGGTTATTGTTTTTAGTACTAGACATTCTATGATATTGGAAAGGGGTGCAGAGAAAGGGGTTAAGGTTGTCTGATGCAGGGTCACCCCGTAAGGGGCGCGGCGATTTGCCATCCTGGCAGCCGTGCTGAAGGGACTCAGCACCCCGTCCGACCCCAGCTTAGCCTCTTCTCCTTCCTTCAAAACACTTGTTTCCTTGCTTTTCATACAACCTCTCCCACAACTTTCTCTGGTCAGCCTCTAATTTCACAAGGTAGATGCTGACCTTCTTCTCAAGCCAACCGTCCCGGATCGGGGCTGAGGGGGGAGGGGACAACGTTCCCTAACCCCTGAGCTCCGGTTCGGGATGGGGGTTTTTAACAACCTGCTTCATCCCCACCCATACCTTCCTCACATCCCTTTTCCTCTCCTCTTCACAATCTATCTTTTTACGCCGCGTCTAAGGTGGAGCCGCCATGCCGATGGACTGCCAGGCCACCAGGCGGGAGGAGTGGTCCCAAATGGCGGCGCCTGGCTCTGCCAGTCCTGTAAGCACCTCTTGCAGTGCGGGCAACTGCGAGAGGTGATGAGCGGTTGCATCCCGTAGCCCAAATAGGGTCACTATGCCCAATGATGAGTCTAACCAAAAAACCCTTTAACTCTCCCTGTATAAACGACGGAGCCGCTCTCGGGCAGCTCCACAGAAAAAAATGGAGGTTCCCCTCCCTGTGCTTGCGCAGGGGGCCCTCCATATTTCTTCAACCGGAGAGGAGGCTTACTCCTCTCCTACGCCTACGGGTGAAGGGGACTCTCCCTCACCCCCTTCTCTGGAGGTGCTTTCGGGCACCTCCCTTCTTCCAGCGGCAGTCCCCTCTTTTCTTTCCAAGGGGACTGCCAAGAAAGCCAGCAGCAGCCCATTGCCGACCGCCCCTCGTGTAAGCGGCTCGGTAGGGACAACCCCCTTAGGGGGGAGAGGGAAGCCAGGCCGCTTCGGTCGCTTCCCTCAAAAGACCTCCTGGCAAGAATATTAAACCTTGCCGGGGTCAAGGCCTGTCCCTCCCCACAAAAGACTGGTGACGCTGCCAAGGGGACCTGGGATGTCCTGGGAGGGGATGGCCAACTGGAGGCCCCTCCTGTGATAGACATGGTCCTTGAGGAAACCCAGCCTCAGACGGTAGGACCTTCCATGGGGGGGAATCCGGGCTCGGCGCCAAGCACCGAACCCGAATCCGCCCCTATGCAAGGTCCTCCTCAAACGGCTGAGGGCTCCGAGAAAAGTACAAGGAGGGGAGGGATCTCCTCAAACCGGTGCCCCTGCGACCACCGGGACCTTCTCTATTTCGGAGAAGGATCTGGCTGAGGCCGGTCCATCTGGCCTAGAGGCTCCTATCGGCGGAGGTGAGAAGCGGGTTCATTCCCCGCCCTCCTCTCCAAAAAAGAAAAAGAGGAAAAAGACAGGATGGGTCTGCTGCCACTTTGGCAAGTGACCAAGCCAAGATCGGCACATCCGGCCCCTCTGCCCCTCCGTTTGCGGAGCCACTGACTAAAACTAAAAGTGCACAGGGCGGAGCCTCGATGACATCGGGGCCCCTTATTCAGAGGTTACCTGGCGTTTTCGAGCCCGCTGGCTTCAAACAATTCCTCGTTATTCGCTCCACTGATGGCACCATGTTGGCCAAGGGCAACATGATCCATCAGAGGAGAGGATTAGCTAGTGCAATTGGTAGAGAGCCGAAGGTGACCCGTTTCTCGGACGGGACCTTCTGGCGAATGCGGCGAATCCCGCTGAGGCGGCCAAGATAAGTGCTCTTCGGACACTTGATGGTACCCCGGTGAGTGTGACGCCGCACTCTACCATGAACTTTGTGAAAGGAGTAGTTTATGCGAGGGAACTCGTTGACTACTCCATTGAGGACGTCACCCTAGAGCTGGCCGACCATGGGGCGGTCAAGGTCGAACGTGTGATGAGAAAACAGGGAGGGGCCTCGAGACCCACCCCTACACTCTTCGTCACGTTCGACTGTGACAAGCTCCCTGAGTCGGTGCGTGCCGGTTGGTACCGCTACCGCGTGAAGGCATTCGTGCCACTGCCGCGGCGGTGCTATTACTGTCACCGCTTCGGCCATACGAATCGCTCATGTAGACGTGCAAAGTCGGGGTCACCCGAAGTTTGTGTAAATTGCTCTAAGGCCGCACACGATAAGTCCAAATCGTGTGTGGCCAAGTGTGTCAATTGCGGAGAGCCGCACCCCGCTTCTTCGAAGCAATGTGGTGCATATCTCTTTGAGAATTAAATCCTGGCCGTTCAGGCCCAGGATCGACTCTCATTCCGCGAGGCTAAGGACTTGGTCCTGGCGCGCCCGGCTCTGCCTGGGACGTCATATGCCTCAATAGTTAGAAAGGCACCCTCTGCTCCTGGCCCATCCAGGCCAACGAGCACGGTTGTTTCCGCGCCAATTCGGAGCCCTTCTGCGGGCTCTACTCAACCCGGGCGCTTCCCTGGTAAAGCTGGCGGCAAAAAGGGACGCCTTCAGTGCTTTGTCCGGCCAACAGCGCCCGGGGTTCTGCCCCTGGGAAGCGTACGGCCATTTCCGTGAGGGTCTTCTGTTCGAGGAGGGCCCCCGCGTCTCCTCCACGCTAGGCCTGGTTTGCATATTCCTTTAATGGAATTGCCGTGGACTCCGGGCCAACTGGGAGGAGCTGCGGAGGCTCGTCTCGTCCCGTTCCCCGTTAGCTATATTTTTGCAGGAGACCATGCTAGGCGCGTGCCCCCTGCCCGCCCTCCCAGGGTATAAGGGTCTCGCGACCCGACCACCGCGGGATGGCCGGGCTGGGGGATGCGCGGTTAACACCCGGCATGATGTCTCCGTTCTTCCGTTCTCTTTAGATACCTCCTTTCAGGCAGTGGCTGTGCAGCTGCACCTGGATAGGAGGTATACTATCAATTCTGCGTACATTCCACCGTCAGCTGACTTCGACGCGGGAGACTTCCGCCGCGTCGTGGCACGGTTGCCGAGGCCCTATCTCTTGCTCGGAGATCTGAACGGCAGGCATCCTCTCTGGGGAGATTACTCCATAAATCCCAGGGGACAAGTCCTTACCGATCTGATCGAAGAGCTTGAGATGGGTGTCCTAAACGTGGATGAGTTTACTCATCACTGTCCGAGAACCGCTTCATTTTCTTGCCTTGACCTATCTTTATGCTCTTCGGATGCACAGCCTTATTTTTATTGTGGGGTGGTCGATGACCTCCATGGTAGTGATCACTTTCCCATTCAAATATAATTTTTAGGGCAACTGCCGCCTGAGAGACCACATCGGTGGTGCTTGGCGCGGGCGCGGTGGCCTGCATTTTAGGAAATGACTGAATTCTCTATCTCAGTCGAGGAGTGTCGTAGAATGGACTCCCGACGATATACCATATATAACTATTCGTTGAGGGAACTTCTTTAATTATCTTTAGAGTGCGTGATTGTCTGGCGGGCTGATATTATGTAACTTCGATATGCTTAAGAAGTGGAACTGAGCTCAAGGATAATAATATTGCTATCATTAATAAAATAGAGTTTTATTAATAATAACTATCAACAAACACAAGACGGAAAATATTGACATAAACAGAGAATGGAAAGGGTCGTGGGGGCTCGGGCTAATCCAAGGATTAAAGGATTTAAAAAGGTAAAACAAATATAGAGTTAAAGAGATGGGATGGTTCGCTAAACCATTTAAAGAACAGGATAGAATTGACAAAAGGGTTAAGTACTCCAAGGTGACGTTTGGCTTACGTAACTTTATACGAGTGGTGCAGTGGAAGGCGACGTGAAGGAATTTTCGGTCCGCTGGCGAGTTCCAGCCGAAGGGGGGGGAAATAAAAGGATCCTGACGTGGCGTCTTGAGAATGAGAACCGTTTCTCGACGAACGGCTTGAAGAACAATGGCTGTTCTACGTTGTTCTCTTCCGAACAACAGGGGGGGGGGGTGAGAACCGTCTCTTGTCTACGGGCTCAAGAACAATGGCTGTTCTAATGTTGTTCTCTTCTTGAAAAACAAGGGGGAAGGCTGAGAACCGTTTCTTGGCGAACGGCTCCAAAAGAACAATGGCTGTTCTACGTTGTTCTCTTCTGAACAAACCGGGGGGGGGGGGTGAGAACCGTCTCTTGTCTACGGGCTCAAGAACAATGGCTGTTCTAATGTTGTTCTCCTCTGAACAACAAGGGGGAAGGGTGAGAACCGTTTCTTGGTGAAGGGCTCAAAAGAACAATGGCTGTTCTAACGTCGTTCTCTATCTGAACAACGAGGGGGAAGCCTTGAGGACTTGGCGTCACGAAAGGCTCGAACCTTTGGCACTCAAGGGATATTGTCCTCCTTCTGGACAAGTGATGGTGAATCTCGAGGTCGAGGTCCCTTGGCGCACAAAGTGAGAGAGGGTCGTGGTGATGTTTCGCGACGAAAATCTGGATTCCAATATGATCTTAGTGGTAAAGTTTCCATCTAAATAGTCGAGACCCTCCCTTGGCGTGGGGGACAATGGAGTGGGAACTTCGAGGGAATGCACAGCCGAGGCTTGGAACAATGCCTTATCTGCCCATAAGCCTAACTCAATCTGGCGAGGTCGGCGTATGGGGGCGAACGGGGGGACGATAACCTCCTTGTTTAAACATTGACATCCGGTGGCTGCGATAAGGCGCCAAGCTTCGAAGCGAAGATGCACGTGGGAGCATCGTGGTTTTAAATAATATGTGATAGGGGTTGAAATTAACGCGTTTTCAACCCGTTCTATCACACCCTTCCATTCCGGGGGAAGTTGTCCCTTCGAAAAAAAAGAGAGAAGGGACAACGATAGAGCTCCGTTGTGGGGAACTCGTTTTCTTGTACCAACCGTACCTTCCTGCACCTAACTAGCATTACCTCAATACATATGATTATTTTGATCTTTAGATTACAGGGGAAAATAACCTTTTGTACAACTTAATAAAAGAAAAGGGCATGGAACAATGAAATGATATAAAATTAGTACATTCGGGACAAAATAATTTATACGTAAATTAATGGGTACAAATATATATACATACAAAAAAAATTAGACATTGAGCGTTACAAAATTCAGACATATACATTAACTAATTATATTACAAGAGAATCTTAATTTAAGTCATACAAGACGGTATATACCTACATGGAGATACTAATCCTATGAATACACTTACTCTACGCTATTCGGTAACGCATTCCTACTGGTGCGTCAGCGACCTGGTTATCGGAACCTTTTATATAATTTATTTTAAATTGATACTCTTGCAAGAGTAAACTCCAGCGCATGATGCGGCCGTTGGAGTGTCGCACATTCCTAATATAGGCTAACGGACGGTGGTCGGTTCCTATCTGAAATTCTTTTCCTATCAAGTACATCTTGAATTTGTCTATGACCCAGATAATTGATAGAGCTTCCTTTTCTATAGTGGCATATCTCTCTTCGCGTGGTAATAATTGACGACTAGCATATGCAACTGGATGACTCGTGCCGTCATCCTCGTATTGAAGGAGTACACCTCCAATGCCCTCGTTGGACGCGTCTGTCTTAATCCCAAAGGATTTTTCCGGGTTGGGCAACTTTAAAATGGGGGCAGAAATGAGCTTACTCTTGAGCTGATTAAAATGGGAAATAGCGACATCATTCCAACGTAGACGATCGGGTGAATTCTTTTTTAAAAGGGAGCTGAGGGGCGCCGAAATTGCAGCGAAATTCGGAACGAATCGCCGATAGTACGAAGCTGATCCTAGGAACGATCTTAATTGCTTCTTTGTAATCGGGAGGGGCATGTCGGCGATTGTCTTAATCTTATCCTCTTGGGGACCCAACTGGCTTTGTCCTATTTTGAAACCCAAATATTTGATGGTTTCGTGGGCAAAATGGCATTTGCTGGGGCCAATGGTGAGGCCATTTTCGCGCAGTCGCTCGAAAAGAGCTATTAGGGTGGTTAACTGGTGACTCCATTTAATTAGTTCTTGTAGCTGACTCTTTTGATGTGGTGTCAGCTGCTCGTCAATATCCAGGTCAGAGGGTTCCAAAGACTCGCCTGGTAGGGAAGGAGGAGGGTAATCGGCATCAGGTTGGGTTCACACTATCTGTATTACATTAAGGGACTCCGCGGGGTAATCTTCTTCAAGCGCCGATGTTTCGTCCAGTTCTACGAAGGTATCTCCATGGGCGCGTTGGGGGTTCTTTTTTTCTTGGGGTCCACGGACAGTCTCCGTGTCCTTGTCTTGGGCCTTATCACCTAAGGGTGTTAGTGATTCACACTTCTTTTGTGTCGTCCTAAAGTCCTGGTTAGGGATCTCCGAGAAATCGGACGGTATCGGGGTTCTGATGGGGACGGGCTCCTGGGCTTCTTTCTTAGCTTGGCCTCGAGGAAGGGCGGCCTGAGACACAGGGTCGGAACTTACTTGGGGGCTCTGTCCTATAAGTACGGAACAGAATTGTATGGGTGCTGAAATGACTTCAGCCCAGCCATCATAATATTGACACTGCAGGTAACATCTAACGACGGGGAATTGGTTCGCCCGCCCAAGGTAGTCATGTACCACCGCAAATTTTTCGTGGTTAGGGTCCACTGGGGGGAGGAGTTCGTCGGACACGATGAAACACGTACATCCTGTGTCCCTGACGAGAGTCGATACTCGACAGCCGTTCACGCTGCCCTCCTCAAATTTCAAAGTTCCCGATGAACTTTTATCAAAAACAAAATTTACCTGGTGGCCTGACGGAGGGGGAGAAGTTTCTGCTTGGGTCTGCACCACCGGGGGAGCCGGGGTTGCATTAATCTGGTGAACTTGGTGGGCTGGTCCGCTTTTAAGCCTAGAATTTTGGGAGCAATTCCAGCTCATGTGGTTTTCTATACCACAGGTGAAGCATATGATTGGTCGCTTCGGGAAGAGAGATGGAGGAGAAATCTTAACGGGAGGTTTGGAGTCCCGTTGTTGGTTTTGGGGAAAGAAGTTTTGGGGTTTTACGGGGCTCGGAAACTTCGTCGGCTTTCCTGTGAAGGGGCGTGAATCCTTCCTTCTTTCCTTGTAGGGGGATTGGTGAGAAGTTCGATTCTCCTTTGGGTATAAATTATGACTTGCGGCATAGACATCCGCTTCTTCGGTACATTCTTTAAAAGACTGGCACCGACGATCCTTGACGAACGCGCGGATCTCCGTCGGGAGAGACGCCAAAAATTGATCTCGCAACACGAAGTCTGTTAAGGACTCGTAGTTCGGATCAACCTTTGAGGATTCTAACCAAAATTTAAAATTCCTCTGAAGAATGTATCCGAATTGACGGAACGTCTGTCCGGGTTTAATACGACCTCCTCGAAATTCTTGGTGGTAGAAATCGGGAGTCATATTATGAGCGGCCAATAACTCAGCTTTTAAGGTGCTGTAGTTAATTGTACACTCAGAAGGTAAAGATATAAAAATTTCGCGCAATTTGCAATTTAACAGGGGAAGTAATCTGGCTACACCTTCAGCCTCCAGATCCATGTTATTGATTTCGTGGATCTTTTCGAAGTGGGCTAAAAATGCTCCGAAATCCTCTCCATCCTTGAAATTGGGGAGCTTTAGTGAGAGATTGGGGGGGGGGGGGCTTCGGAACGGGAACTGGCGGACTGTATCTCTGCTTCAACACGAGCTAATTCAATCTGATGGTGAAGCTCAGCTTGTCTTATCCGTTCCTCTCTTTCTCTTTCTTCTCGTTGGATTTCTTTTTCCCTTTCTCTTTCTTCTCTTTGGATTTCTCTTTATCGTTCTTCTCGTTGTATTTCTCTCTCTCGTTCTTCTCGTTGTATTTCTCTTTCTCTTTCTGTTCTTTGCTCCTCTTGAACGTACTCAATTAGTTCTTTTCCGGAGAGTCCCAAGGATTCTCCTTGCGCTTTAAAGATTTCGAACTGAGACATCTTTGCACTTGGGGGCGCAATAGTCAACCCACTAAAATTCCTTGCAACAAGAATTATGCCTCTATAGAATTAGCCTACCTAAATATGGGCACTGACCTATTCGTACTTGGTTTCTCAATCTAAATAACCACTGACTAAAATCACAAAAAAAACACAACAAATTATTATCACAGTTCCTTGAGCTACTCCAGCTTCTTAAGTTAAAAAAAAGGGGTAGCAATCGTTAAAACAAAAGGGAACTACTAATACTCTATTATTATAACGAATAACACTATGCTTTACTCGACTGAGACCAGTGTTTGCAAAGATATAGCGTTAAACCTTACACACCTGATACCAAATTTAAATAGTATATATATATATATATATATATATATATATATATATATATATATATATATATATATATATATATATATATATATATATATGTCGTAGAATGGACTCCCGACGATATACCATATATAACTATTCGTTGAGGGAACTTCTTTAATTATCTTTAGAGTGCGTGATTGTCTGGTGGGCCGATATTATGTAACTTCGATATGCTTAAGAAGTGGAACTGAGCTCAAGGATAATAATATTGCTATCATTAATAAAAGAGTTTTATTAATAATAACTATCAACAAACACAAGACGGAAAATATTGACATAAACAGAGAATGGAAAGGTTCGTGGGGGCTCGGGCTAATCCGAGGATTAAAGGATTTAAAAAGGTAAAACAAATATAGAGTTAAAGAGATGGGATGGTTCGCTAAACCATTTAAAGAACAGGATAAAATTGACAAAAGGGTTAAGTACTCAAAGGTGACGTTTGGCTTACGTAATTTTATACGAGTGGTGCAGTGGAAGGCGACGTGAAGGAATTTTCGGTCCGCTGGCGAGTTCCAGCCGAAGGGGGGGGGGGAATAAAAGGATCCTGACGTGGCGTCTTGAGAATGAGAAGCGTTTCTCGACGAACGGCTTGAAGAACAATGGCTGTTCTACGTTGTTCTCTTCCGAACAACAGGGGGGGGGGGGGTGAGAACCGTCTCTTGCCTACGGGCTCAAGAACAATGGCTGTTCTAATGTTGTTCTCTTCTTGAACAACAAGGGGGAAGGGTGAGAACCGTTTCTTGGCCAACAGCTCCAAAAGAACAATGGCTGTTCTACGTTGTTCTCTTCTGAACAAACCGGGTGGGGGTGGGGGTGAGAACCGTCTCTTGTCTACGGGCTCAAGAACAATGGCTGTTCTAATGTTGTTCTCCTCTGAACAACAAGGGGGAAGGGTGAGAACCGTTTCTTGGCGAAGGGCTCAAAAGAACAATGGCTGTTCTAACGTTGTTCTCTATCTGAACAACGAAGGGGAAGCCTTGAGGACTTGGCGTCACGAAAGGCTCGAACCTTTGGCACTCAAGGGATATTGTCCTCCTTCTGGACAAGTGATGGTGAATCTCGAGGTCGAGGTCCCTTGGCGCACAAAGTGAGAGAGGGTCGTGGTGATGTTTCGCGACGAAAATCTGGATTCCAATATGATCTTAGTGGTAAAGTTTCCATCTAAATAGTCGAGACCCTCCCTTGGCGTGGGGGACAATGGAGTGGGAACTTCGAGGGAATGCACAGCCGAGGCTTGGAACAATGCCTTATCTGCCCATAAGCCTAACTCAATCTGGCGAGGTCGGCGTATGGGGGCGAACGGGGGGACGATAGCCTCCTTGTTTAAACATTGACATCCGGTGGCTGCGATAAGGCGCCAAGCTTCGAAGCGAAGATGCACGTGGGAGCATCGTGGTTTTAAATAATATGTGATAGGGGTTGAAATTAACGCGTTTTCAACCCGTTCTATCACAAGGAGTTTAGGTCGGTAGATGAGGCCGTTGAGTTCCTCTCCGGCAACCTCATCGCCGTGGGCCTGACTACTATTCCTAGGACGTCTGGCCGTTTTGCACGCCGACCACTCCCATGGTGGTCGACCGAGTGTGAGACGGCCCTCAAACAGAAGCGTTATGCCTACATGCGCTATAAGCGCCGCCCGTACGATTTCACTATCGCTGAATTTCGTCGGGCTGGGGCTAGGTTCCGGTATATTTCGAAGCACGCCCGCCGCTCTTCTTGGCGGGCATACGTGTCTTCACTTAAGGGAAAGACAACATTAGCTGAGGTGTGGAAGCGAGTCAAAAGGATTCGGGGCAAGTTCTCGCAGGATCCCCCTCCCGTTCTCCAGGAGAATGTGACCGCAATCTCGGACCCCGCGTCCGTGGCGGAATCCTTAGCGACTGCTTTTTCCGCATTCTCTAGCCGTGATGCTACTCCGCCAGCATTCAATGCACGTCGTGATGTCGCGGAAGACCGCCGGCTGGACTTTACCTCCAGAGGCGGAGAACCCTTCAACGACAAGTTTACTGTGAGTGAGTTGAATTCCGCTCTCGCTTCGTGCGCGGACACCGCCCATGGTCCGGATGATGTCCCGTACGCCTAATGCTTCGACACCTGGGTGAGCGAGGCATGGCCTTTCTCTTAGATTTGTTCAACAGGATCTGGGTGGAAGGTCTTCTCCCAGACTCCTGGCGAATCGCTACTGTGCTCGCCTTTCGCAAGCCGGGGAGAGATCACTCTACTCGACCGGTTTCCGCCCAATCTCTCTAACCTCTTGCGTGTGCAAGTTGATGGAGAAATTGGTAAATGTTAGATTAGCCTTTTTCCTGGACAGCGGAGGCCATCTGTCTTCCGCACAGTGCGGCTTCCGCAAGTTCCACTCCACGTCGGATGCTCTGCTCCGACTGGAAAATGCCGTCTGCGAGGCTTTCCTTCGTAGACAGCACTACGCCACGGTGTTTTTTGATCTGGAGAAGGCCTATGATACCGCATGGCGATACGGTATCATGGAGACTCTCCACACGATGGGGGCGAGGGGACGCCTCCCAATGTTTATATGTGAATTTTTGCGAGATCGTCGATTCCGCGTACGGGTGGGGGAAGCCCTCTCCGGCCCAAAGGAGCAGGAAGAGGGTGTCCCGCAGGGTAGTGTCCTCAGTGTCACACTCTTTGCCCTGAGCATCAACGGCATCACCTCGGTGCTACCGGAAGATGTTCTCGCTACGCTCTACGTGGATAACCTTTCGATCTTCTTTGGCGCGGCCCAGATGCCAACTCTGGAGCGTCGACTCCAACAGGCATTGAACCGCGTCTCTCGCTATGCCGAAGCGCACAGGTTTTGGTTTTCTTTTGCTAAGACTAAGGTGGTGCACTTCTGCCGCCATCCACGGCTAAACCCCGACCCAGATTTGTTTCTTAATGGGGTGCGCCTGGATGTGGTTGAGTCGCACCGTTTCCTTGGTCTTGTATTCGACCGACGCCTCACCTGGGAGGCTCATATTCGCAGCCTTAGGGTCTCTTGTACCCGCGCCATGGACATTCTCCGTTCCGTGACGTTCAGCGCTTGGGGCGCTGATAGGGCTACTGCCTTACTTTTTTATCGATCCTTTGTTCGCTCGAAGCTCGACTACGGATGTGAGTTTTATGCATCCGCAGCCGAGCGCTTATTGCGGAAGGTGGATTCGATCCACCATACCGGCCTTCGCCTTGCGACCGGTGCCTTCCGCACTTTCCCCATTGAGAGCCTGTTGGTCGATGCTGGGGAGATGCCACTCGCTCTGCGCCGCGTGCAGTGCATCACTCGCCTGTACGCGCGAGCCCGGTGCCTCCCTCAGTCGCCAACAGCTCTCACTGCATCCGAAGCTGATCTCGATGGTGCCAATGCCGGTGGCGCCCCTGGTTCTGCGCATGACGCCACCCTGGAGGGTACCACATTTGGCTATTTGTCGCCACGCCTCTGCTCCCAAAGCTTATACCGCGCCGGGAGTATTGCGTTCGACCTTTTTGGAGCACACATCGTGTCACGCTGGTACCGTGCCAGTGTATACGGATGGCTCCAAGTCCCAAGAGGGGGTCGGCTTCCACGCCGTATCCCCTCTGTTTGAAGTCAGCGGGGCTCTACCATGCGCTGCGCCTGTCTTCACGGCCGAACTGGTTGCAATACACCACTCGGTACGGGAGATTACGCTACGTGCCCGGTTCGGAGACCGGATTGTGATCTATAGCGACTCACAAAGCGCCCTGAGTGCTCTCGGGGCATTGGAATCTCCGCATCCCCTGGTTCGCGATATCCGTGACGCTACGGTTTTGGCGAGCCGGGCGGATGTCGAGATTATCTTCTGCTGGGTTCCTGGACATGTAGGAATTGCGGTGAATGAGCGCGCCGATGAGGGCGCCAAAGAGTCCACGAGGACTCTGCGACCGGACCAGCGTTTCGCTCTTCCTCACACCGACTACATGGCAGGAATACGGGCAGCTCTTCGGACTGTTTGGCAAAGAAGATGGGAGACGGCCGAAGGGAACTTAAAGTTGCGTGTTATTGCGCCGCGACTGTTCCCATAGACCTATCCCCCAATGCCGCGGCGGCTTCAGGTTGCTTTCTGTTGTCTCCGAATCGACACACTCGTGTGACGCATCGCTATTTGATGGAGCGCTCGCCTGCGCCTTATTGCAACGACTGCGTCGTCCCCCAGACTGTTCGGCACATTCTTGTCGAATGTCCCAGTCTGGGTGATCTTCGCGCACGATACCTGTCCCGGTACTGGGATGGGCGGGGTCGCTACCGCCTGTCCCTTGTACTCGGGACAGACTCGTGCACATTGACTTGTGGACTTGTTGACTTTTGGGGGGAGGCCGTGCTTCTCCCTTTTATTTAAGGTTCTTTTTTTGTTATTGTTTTGTTTGTAGGTTGCACTCTCCTGCACCGGGGTGAGGGGGACCTCCCCCCGCTGCCGGAGATTGCTTCCTGATTGTTAAGTTTTTCCAATTTATATCATTGTTAAGTTTTCATATTTTTATTTTAAAGTAGCCTAGTTCTGGGCTGTCGTGTTTTTCGGCGACTTATGCCCAAGTGGGGATTTGCCAGATGGGCTCCATAAAATTAAAAAAAAAAAAAAATGTTGAAGAGGTGTGCGTCCAAGTCCTGGGGTTCCTGCACTTCTGGCTGGCCAGGCTGACGCTGCTCCTCTTCTCTGGGCTTGATGGTAGCCCTTAGCTCCCTGGTGATCATGTTCCTGATCTCCTCCACCTTGTCAGGGGCAATGCTTTCCAGGGCCATGGGAGTGAGGTTGGGGTGGATGGCTGTGGCCTTAAAGAGATTGCTATCCTCAAAGAGCCTCTGAAGAGTGCCTGCACCAGCTCGCCATTATGGCTCTGCTTCTCCAGGCTGGCCTTCATCAACCGGAGACTGAGGAGGATGGTTCCCATAAGCATATATTAAAATAGGAGAAAATGAGATTAATTCGCACAATGAACGCCACAAGGCATAACATGTTCTAAAACGTTTTTAACTGACAAGACAGGTTTAAAACTTGGTTCATGCCTGAAAAGTGTATGTAATTTTACTAATTTATAACAAAATTCAGAGTGACAAACTTTTTTCAGTACATTTAGGTAGTTTCATGTAACGTCAATTCCATATAATGTGAAGAATTTAATTTATCGTAAAATGATAGTTAAAAATCAGTTCAAAATAAAGTTAGCTTTTACCAACTCAAATTTGACATTTTTAGCCAAATAGGGCTTTAAAACTGATTTAAAACAGCCGCGAAAAATTAGCAGTGCGACTTCAAAATTTATAGTTCAGCAAAATCGCAACTTGTTGCCGCAATGCCCAGCTCTGATATATACTTCCATTATTTTTATAGTTTTTCTGCAGCAAACTTTCCTTGTGTAAAATTTGTCATTCAGCCAAATTTCCCAGGGAATTTTCCAGACAGTGTTTTATGAGTGTGTTTGAACTGTCTAGTGTTTTTTTATATTCAGGCAGACGGCTTTGTGTGTGTCTAGTTACCCATTCTTTAGAGTTGGAAACCCCATAAGGGGCTCGGTGATTTTACATCCTGGTGATTTTACATCCTGGCCGCCGTGCTGACGGGATTCAGCACCCCGTCCGACCCCAGCTTAGCCTCTTCTCCTTTCACACAGGGTAGATGCTGACCTTCTTCTCAGCCAACCGTCCCAGATCGGGAATGAGGAGGGAGGGGACAATGTCCCCTAACCCCCCAGCTCCAGTTCGGGATGGTGGGGTTTTAACTTTCTTCATCTCCACCCATACCTTCCTCACATCCCTTTTCCTTTTCTCTTCACACAATATCAATTTTATGCCCTGCCCAAGGTGGAGCCGCCATGCTGAAGGGCTGCCAGGTCACTAGGCGGGAGGGGTGGCCTTGAATGGCGGCACCTGGCTCTGCCAGGCCTGTACGCATCCCTTGCAGAGCGAGCAACTGTGAGGGGTGATAAGCTATTGCTTCCCGTGGAACAAATAGGGTCACCATGCCCATAGATTAAAATTTTAAAAAACCCAAATCTCCCGAATTCCCCTTGCTCATCAACGGAGCCGCCCTCGGGCAGCTCCACCCAAAAAATAGAGGTCCCCCCCCCCCTGTGCTTGAGTAGGGGACCCTCCATATTTCTCTAACCGGAGAGGAGGCTTACTCCTTTCCTTCGCCTGTGGGTGTAGGGGACTCCCCCTCACCCCCTTCTCTGGAGGTGCTTTCGGGCACCTCCCTTTTTCCAGCGGCAGTCCCCTCTTTTCTTTCCAAGGGGACTGCTGGGGAGATGCCACTCGCTCTGTGCCGCGTGCAGTGCATCACTCGCCTGTACGCGCGAGCCCGGCGCCTCCCTCAGTCACCAACAGCTCTCACTGCATCCGCAGCTGATCTCGATGGTGCCTATGCCGCCGAGAGACGCCAGTCATACCCTAAGCCCTTTGGGTTTACGGCCAGGAAACTCCTTCGAGAGGTAGATATAGTTCTCGGGCCGGTGGCGCCCCTGGTTCTGCCCAGGACGCCACCCTGGAGGGTACCACATTTGGCTATTTGTCGCCACGCCTCTGCTCCCAAAGCTTGTACTGCCCTGGGAGTATTGCGTTCGACCTTTTTGGAGCACACATCGTGTCACGCTGGTACCGTGCCAGTGTATACGGTTGGCTCCAAGTCCCAAAAGGGGGTCGGCTTCCACGCCGTATCCCCTCTGTTTGAAGTCAGCGGGGCTCTACCAGGCGCTGCGTCTGTCTTCACGGCCGAGCTGGTGGCAATACACCACTCGGTACGGGAGATTACGCGACGTGCCCGGTTCGGAGACCGGATTGTGATCTATAGCGACTCACAAAGCGCCCTGAGTGCTCTCGGGGCATTTGAATCTCCGCATCCCCTGGTTCGCGATATCCGTGACGCTACGGTTTTGGCGAGCCGGGCGGATGTCGAGATTTATCTTCTGCTGGGTTCTTGGACATGTAGGAATTTTGGGGAATGAGGGCGCCAAAGAGTCCGCGAGGACTCTGCGACCGGACCAGCGTTTCGCCCTTCCTCACACTGACTTCATGGCAGGAATACGGACAGCTCTTCGGACTACTTGGAAAAGAAGATGGGAGACGGTCGAAGGGAACTTAAAGTTGCGTGCCATTGCGCCGCGACTGTTTCCATGGACCTATCCCCCAATTCCGGGAAGGCTTCAGGTCGTTTTATGTCGTCTCCGAATCGGACACACTCGTGTGACGCATCGCTATTTGATGGAGCGCTCGCCTGCGCCCTATTGTAACGACTGCGTCGTCCCCCAGACTGTTCGGCAAATTCTTGTCAAATGTCACAGTCTGGATGATCTTCGCGCACGTTACCTGTCCCGGTACCGGGATGGGTGGGGTCGCTATCGCCTGTCCCTTGTACTCGGGACGAGTTCGTGCACATTGACTTGTGGACGTGTTGACTTTTGGCGGGAGGCCGGGCTTCTTTCCTTTATTTAAGTAGTTTTTATTTTCTCTGTAGGTTGCACACTCCTGTGCTGGGGTGAGGGGGACTTTTCCCCGACGTCGGAGATTGCTTCCTAATTGTTAAGTTTTTCACATTTTTATCATTGTTATGTTTTCATATTCATATTTTAAAGTAGCCTAGTTCTAGGCTGTCGTGCGTCCGGCAACTTTTGCCTAAGTGGGCAGTCGCTAGATGGGCTGTAAAAAAAAAAAAAAATGCTGTGTTTTCATATTCTTATTTTAAAGTCACCTTGCTAGGCTTTCTTGATTCCGGCGACTTATGCCCAATTGGGAAGTAAAAAAATATATATATATATTCAAGGTGATGTTATGGACACTATCTTTTGGATTTAGTTTATGGAGGGATGTTGGGGTGAGAATTGAATCAGATGTCCTTTGGATATGCCCTTGACTTTTGTCATCCATGAATGTTATGAATAAGTAATTTAGATGCTCTTAAATACTTCATCTTCTTGGGTCTTGTGATTCTAACCAATCTTGTTAATGGGTGTTGAAGTTACCTACAATAAGGATGTTTTATTGTGTTTGGAGGATGTCTACTACTGGCTCATAGTTTAGTGGGCTGGATGCTGGGAGAGGCATGTACAGGCTAGTGGAGGTGTAGTTTGTTCTGCATGCACAAATAATTTAGATTTAAATTAGGTCATGGTGTGGAATGGAGGCTGAGGTGACGAGGTGTTACTAAAGGGATGTCATTTCTCATTTATATGATTTCGCCTCTTTCTCCTTCGTTTCTGCATCCGTCTTGCCTAATGTACATGTAGTGTGGTATTTTTGTAATGCATGCATGAGTTGTATCCTGTAGCGAGAATAGGATATACATAGAAGGAAATTTCTAGAGTGACAACAATGCAAATGGATGATTTGACAAGTGTTTATGGTATGAAGCAGGGTGTGAAAGAGTGTCCTGAGGTGGTAAGGACCTATAAAAATGTATGGAGATAGACTTAAAGAGAATATATAAGAGTAAGTGTTAGGGTATGTGTAGGTTTGAAAGACTGCATAAAAGGTAGGTTGATTATGTAAATAAGTTCTTAAAGCCTGAGGGAAGAGCGAATGTGTGATAGGTTTGTTTGGGTCTTTCTCCCCAAGGATGTATCCTGACCCGATGAGATGCTACACCTCGTACTACTCCATCGCTATGAAGGGCGACTTTGCCACAAAAAAAATGATGGGTGGTCTTGTGATTAATATTAATCGGGGTTAGTGGCATTGATGTGGAACTAACCTACCTCGTTGTAAAGTTGTTGATGAGGATTACAGCAATGCCAACTAATTTATCCTTTCTTTTTTTTAGGTCTGTCCCAGGGACCTACAGTTTAACGTGAGATCCAAACTATGGGGCACTATGAAAACTGGCGCTAAGCTGAACAAATCTGGACTCCATTTAATGACTAACCACACCCTCGATGTGGCTGAACTTCGCTAAACTTGGAAACGGTAGCCCTGTTAATGTTTTATTTGAGGGGAGTGGGTGCCATTGATATGATTTGGGTTTATTTTGCTCCATGTTGTAGGTTGTAAAGAGAGTAGCGGAATATTTCGAGAGAGAGAGACATTCTGTTATATCCAGAGTTTGAGTTTAGTGAGTCATGTTGTGGCTCTCATTCTGCTCACTGATGGTGGGTATGGTAATGCCATTCAAGTAGCTGTAATATGTAATGCTGGAATGTCAATTATGATTATCTTGGAGGAAGAGGTTCAAGAGGCTTTTGGACAGTGGTCCCAATTGTACTCTATTATGTATCTGGTCATCAGAGCTTGTCATGGTGTCTGCCTGTGATGATGTTGGCAAAGTATTCTCTTTAATTTGTGTCCTTTGTGGTGTTATGTGTCTGGCTACTGTGTTGAGTACTACTTATGTCCATTGTTACCATTACAGTCATGTTTGGAGGTGGTCTTTGATTGAAGTCTTCCATGAGTTGGGTGATGGTGGTCAGTATGGTGTTTTTTGAGTTAATTAGGTAGAATCCGTGTGTTGAGAGTCGTCTAATGGGTTTTTTGGATTGATTTTGAAAGGAGCGCAGAGGTGGGAGATATGTGACAGTATCATGTGGGATCTACAAGTGATTTCTCTTGATGATAGGTATTATGTAGGAAGATTTCCTAAGGGCCTGAAGCGAGGCAAGAATTTGCCTTCTGTAGAGAAATTCTACCATTTTTGTAGTAAATTGTAGAAGGATGTCTGAATTTGTTGCTATGAGTGTTGGTGTTTGTTTTTATGCTGTTGAGGAGCTAAGAGTGTTACTTTTTGCAGTGTTTTATAAGGGTGTTTGATAGAGTTAGGTTTATTGGCGTTCAAGTAGATGACTTTGTTTATCTCTTGTTCAACTTTACTCAATTCGGTGAGTTTTGTGATCGTTTTCCAGAATTTCCAGCTGCCTGTTTTGTGGTTTAGTGTTTGTAAAAAGGCTTGACAGTATCGTTTCTGTGGAAACCTTCTTGGTTTCATGGTTGTTTTATGTTTATGGTTTTGATGAATTGCCTAATCTCAGGGAGAAATTTGTCGTGGTATGACATTACGTTATATCAATACCATATTATATCTATCAGGGAGGGACCAATAACTTGAAAGCGAACCGACAAAAGGGACGGAAAACCACGAGTCAGACGGGCTGAGTAGCAAGAGAGTGCAACGACGTCAGGTAAATTATGGACAATGGCAAAGTTCAAGGTTATTTAAAGAGGCATGTATAAAAATATAATTTTATTTACACAAAAATAATGAGAGAATTGATGGGTAAAATTACCTCAGAGAATTAACGTGCAAAATCACATCAGTAAATGAAAGGGGGAATTGTAGTTATAAATCAGGCTATGAAGTTAGAACTTAAGGTATTCCCGGAGGAGACTATTCAAATGGGGGGGGGAGGGGGATTAACTCAATTGGGTTACTTAAAGGGGGAGAGGGGTTGGCTTACGGATGTCTTCTGCACTTGAGGTGAGGCCGCTCGGACTTCAAAGCGGGAGGTTGGAGTGATGACGGTTCTCCAAAAGCAAGGGGGGGGGCGGTAACTTCGGTCCAGGGGAGAGTATTTCGGCTGCCCGAAATGAGGAGGGCTTCGACAGGAGTTGATGAAAGAAATCGGGAAAAATCACTCGGGGGCGATCGTTCAGTGGAATTACCTCCTGGCTGGGCTAATTCCAAATACACAAAATAGTCCAGCTGTCACTTTGCTTTGTTGCTAGCACATGACTTGGAACCATGGGGAAATCTTCTGGGTTCTGGGCGAGACTTCTCAACTCTCTTTCTCCTCATGGGAGTCGAACTCTATTTATGTTCGAGGCTCTCCCCGAGGGGGGTTAGCGGGAAACAGCTCTACTCTCGAAGGGCCTCGATCTTCTTGCAGAGCTATTTTAGCCCGCATAAAGGTGAATCGTGGGGGACTCGATTCGAGGCTACCGCTTGTGGAAGGGAGGAGGGTGTTAGGCTTACCACTTTAGGCCTAGCCGGGCCTTCTGCTGCACATGGGAGTTCCTTTCTGCTAAAGATCTTCCACGTGGGGATCCCTCACAATGTTGCCTCTCAGTATGCATTAATTGCTTGCTTTTGTAGGAATGTTGGCAAAGTATGACTAGGTTGGGTTTATTTAGCTGAATTGAGTGACAGTAATAATAATGGATTTTTGTATGCCTTTTGGCATTCACAGATCGCCTCTCTATCCACTAAGGAAAAGCCTGAGAGAAGGGCGAGTCTTCAATGCTTTTTTTTTTAAGAAATAAGGGATGGTGGTAGCGTATTGCATGAGTCAGATCATTCCAAACTCAGGCCAAATATTGAGTAAACATGATCACTCGTGCAGTACAGCCGGCTACGAGAATCAAGCAGCAGGCGACGGGGATAGTAGAACCTGAGTATATGTTTTTAAGGGACTAGCCACGGAGTTTTTTCGTTTTTCTTTCTACGTAAGTGATCCAAACAGGTTCTAGTGGGAACTCTCGCCAGCCTGAGATTAAAGCGTTGGATTCCGACGCCTACGTACCAAGTTCAATCCGAACGAGAGCAACCACAAAAAAAATGCATATGCAGGGAGCTAATCGCCTATTGGATGCCCTCTGAGTCTGTGCAGGCAGCTCCATCCACACACCTTTCCACATACATAGCCACTTACAACACTCTTCCTTTCTCTTCTCTCCTCATTCCATTTCATCACTCTTCCGTCCCAAAACATCCTGAAGTGATTTTATATCGGCAACTCCCATGACGTGAAATGGATGGCCCTGCCTGGCCCAGGAAACGTTCGCTGGTTAGTGCACAGCACTTGGATCTCTCTTCCTCATCCACCCTCCTTCAATGAAGACCGTCCTCTGGTACTCTCAGTCGGGAGACCTCTTCCACATTTAGAAATGGCCGGATGGCGTAATTTATTGAGCTCTAATCAGCTCTATTGTAATTAGTGTAAGTGCGTGAGGTAGAATAGAGTATGGGACTCTCGAGGCATTTTGTATGATGATTGGAGAGAGAGTGGTCTGTAGAGTGAGATTTCATAGTTTTGCTGACGAGATTATGTGAGCACTGGGTGAAGTTTAATGAGGATCACGGGACTAGAGGTGTCATTCTGGATGTACTGCTGGTTGGAGTGTTCTATAATGCCTAGGCGTTTGTATTTGCCTCTTTATTTGAGCCGGTAGGGTCGTGGCGTCGAAGTTTTCGTAATGAGGGTCTTATTTTGATGAGTTAGAATGTCGCTCTGTGCTGGAGTAAGGATATATATAGGTGTTGATAATGCAATCAAATGAGGCTTGCGCAGAGGGTCCGGGTTTCCATTTGGTCTTGTTATAGGAGAGGGGGTAGAGGTGTGGATGATGGGATTATGTTCTTTTATCTACGTCTTAGGCCTGCGCTTCCATCCTATCTCTCTCTCTCTCTCTCTCTCTCT